>JADLZN010001233.1:0-19997 GCA_018155175.1 Sinocyclocheilus anophthalmus
TTTTTTTTTTTTTTGCAAATAATAGGTAATAAACAACAATTAGTGTACTTGAAGGATTTTTTGATGAGATATGACAAGAGGGTAAATAAACACCAACTCATTTCCTCTTTTGACTTTGAAATATACACTCTGTGTGCAAAACATGATCATTATCTATTACAAAACAACAGCCCCAGGCTCATAAATGTGACTGTTCACACGTACACTTCCCATGCATCTGCTTTTGTGTGGTAATTAATATCCAACATCTTATATGTGCAATTCACGATAAATAAATTGTCTTTACTGCATGTATTTTATTAAGCCTTCTATAGCTAGATCATAAAGATTATTATCAAGCTGCTTGCAAGGTTTGGTTAATGAGACAAGCAATGTGATTCACTTTTTTAACTTACAGTATATAATATTACCAAAATTTTGAACAGCTGTGTGCAGTTGAAAAATGTTTATGTTACAGAAAATTACTGTTATTAGAAACATGGATAGGTAAATATATACTGTATTTATTCATAACACATGATTTTAATTATTTGTGGCACAGTCACAACACCATCTGCTGGAAGGATTTTGTGATTGCTAATTGCAGAAGTCTAGTAAGCATTGTGATGTTGAAAGTTTTAAAGATCTTGCAAAAATAATTCAGTAAAAGAAAAATAGTAAGTGAAGTGTATTAGCCTGCTATCTCTCTGACCCTTGATCTCTTCCTTCCTCTCTCTGTGGTTGGTTCTGTGGATATCTGCTCTTCAACTCTATGTGATCAAGAGTTTGTGATGAGACTTTCTGATAATCTGTTTCGGGACATTATTAAAAAAACAAACAAACAAAAAACATAAGTGAATTCTATACCATGAGAAAATACCAAATAATGGTATTTGGTTAAAAATAACCAAATAACTTTAGATTAGTATTGGTTTTAGCTATCATCCATTCCCAGAAGTGGAGCCCTGGCTTATTTTTAACATCTGTATATTGATCGTTTTACAAGGTGCAAGAAAACATTAACGTTCTCTTCTGTAGCATCAAAGAACTGAAAGTTTCCCATAGTGGTAATCCGATACAGGCAAAACACCAGACAGAGATATTTGCACAACCAAGGTCAAACATTTGATAATGTAATATCTTGTTTGTTCTTTTCAAACTCATGCTTCATACTGTGGGAAAGCAGGTGTCAATAGTATCCAAACTGTCAGAAAAATCTTACAGAGAAAACTGAATAATACGATTTGGCCAATAAGGAGTTCTGATAACAGGCAACAATGGAATTATCAAAAATCATTACAGCCAATACAGAGCTACTATCTAAATCTAAGAACCTTGTTTTATTGATTGATTGACAGGTAAGAAGCTGCCATTCTGCTTTCCAGGGTGCAAAAGGACAAATTAGCATTTACACTACAACTGCGATGACATTTTTCAAAATATCTTCTTTTATGCTTCACAGAAGCAAGTACGCAGCCAAAAAGTGATGGATCATGGTAACGACATGGAAGGGTGACTAAATCATGGCACAATTTTCATTTTTGAGTCAACTATTCCTTTATGACCTGGTGTAAACAGATTCATAGGATGTTTTCACACCTAATTCAGTTCAGGGGTCACTTTTGACGTATAAGGCAAAATGCAATAACATCACATTCACATGATAAATATAATGGGCTTCTGTATTTAAGATAGGTTAAACATTTCAAACAGGCCGGAGGAATAAAAGCACGATCGACTTTTGTGTAAATCTGCTTTCTGACCAAAAAGCCATTTTAAAAACCCTTCTGTAATACTGTGTCAATTCCCTCCAAGGACAAGAGAACAGGGAAAGAAACGGTCTCAAAGAATTTTAATCTCAAAAGCTGTTTTGTCCCATCCACACTGTGATAGCATGAACCCAAACAATAGTTGCCATTTGCTGGTCTAACAAAAAAGTCACAGACTTTTTCTGCCAGACAGATCTGCAAGAGAGAAGACACTTAAGCTGAGTTTGATTCCAGCTCTCACATGAAATAGTGAATCAAAAAGTGTTTATAGATTTCTTTGATAACTTGCTGTATATATCTTTGAAAACCTTCTATACAAATCACTTTTTGTTTTTGAGCTTGTCATTTTTTCGGCATCGGATTTTAACCTCTGTTGAGTTTTGAAGATGTTTAGCTCGACCAGCTGTTTGTCTTCATTTGCTTATGCCCTGATGCTGTGGGCTTTGTTGCCACCTCCACTGGTCCTGGCCTGCCAAGGAGATGAATTACCGCGTGACATGGTGCTTGGCTGGCTGAAAAGACGGATCCTTGAAGGTTTGGGAATGGATGAGCCTCCGCCCCCCCCCGCCCCCCCCCCCTTTCCCCCCCCCCCCTCCTCTGCCAGTGCTGCAGCTACCAACACAGCAAGCAGTGGACAAAGTTGTGCATCATGTAGCTTCACGAATGACTAGGGAGACAAGAGTGGAAAGAAGACACCATCAGGAGTCCTCACAGGTCATTCTGTTCCCAAGCTCAGGTGAGCTTGTTTCCTGTCCAGTAGCTAAATGAAAAACAATAGTGTCTAACATGATGATATTTGGTAAGATTCTCTGCTCCTTGTGGCCTGGGTCAATGATGTGATGATTATGTATGAATTTATGCATACTATTTTTTGAAGTGGAATTCATACAATGACATTAATACACATATTCTAATGCACATTCTAAAAGCATTTTTGCACATTCTAAAAGCAAAGTGTTTTTTTGGGGGGGTAATGATAGTAGTAGTTTGCCATTATTATTGTTGTTTTTTCAGCTTCACTACTTATAAATAGTTGAAAAACATTTGAAAGTAAAATCAAAGTCATTTGTTGTGAAGCAAAAGTCTGATATGACAATGGTACCAGTGTGTCAAGGTCAAAGTCTCTTAAAATGTCGGATAATTTGACTTTTTTATGACAAGGCAAGGTTAGATTGTAAAATGTCATGTAGTGCAACCTTCCAAAAACCTAATGATATTTATGAATTAACGTTTTTTTTTTTTTTTTATAATTGTCAAGATGTGTATACTCACATTTTAAATGTGGTAGGGAAATATGTTATTATTTTTTATTTGATAGTTACACCACATGGCATTTTTAGAGTCATTATTGTTGAAAAGTATTGTATAAAAGTGTTTCAAAACCATACGACACCAACATGAACTGAAAAAGTACACTTCTAACAACTTAACACGTGTCTTAAACTAGATGTTTAAAAGATTTAATTAATATATTTATTTTTTATCATGAACACTTGTCATTGACCCACCTAAATTTTGAATTATAAAAAAAAATAAATCATTTTTTAAAACAAAGAGGCTATTTTGACACATTAACATATAGTTTTAGTTGCTGTACATTCTGACCTTTCTTATTAACTTTCAGAGTCTACATGTAAAGACATGCCTGATAACTCTGAGGCTGCATCCAGTCACTTTACTTACTACTTTCAGCCCTCTCTGGACAGCCAGGACTCCATCATCACTTCTGCCCACTTCTGGTTCTATGCTGGAGAGGCCATTGTTTCTAGCAACATCTCGGCACCTCTTTTTATCCTCACTCCTTACCAGGAGCTGCTCCAAGCATCTGTAAGTCCAGTCAAACGCTGCACCGATGGCTGGACCACCTATAAGTTAGATCTCCATCTCCACATTACCATGGCTGTTGGCCCTTTCATGCTGCAGGTCCGTTGCTCATCCTGCAGTTGCTATGATTCAGAAGATAAAACACCCTTTCTGCACCTTCACACCCGTTCAAGTGGTCCCGACCGTTCACGCAGGGCGCCCAAAATCCCTTGGTCACCGTCTGCTATCGAAAAGCTCATGAGACCTGCTTCTGACGACACAGATTGCAAAAGAGAGCAGATAGAAATCTCCTTCGAGGACCTCGGATGGGACAATTGGATTGTTCATCCTAAAGCCTTCAATTTCTACTACTGCCATGGCAACTGCTCCAGTGCTGAGCGCACTACTACCCTACTTGGGATCAACCAGTGCTGCGCTCCTGCTCCAGAGAGCATGAAGTCACTCCGTTTCACCACCACCTCAAACGGGGGACATTCATTCAAGTACGAGACCCTGCCTAACATCATACCAGAAGAGTGCAACTGCATCTAACACTCTGCTGTGGCTTAGATTTAAGATTATCTGTAAAGTGTGGGAATGTTGTTGTTGTTTTTTTTCAAACACAAATCAGCTATTTTAAATTAATGATCAAAGCAAATAATGTGTGCATTAAAATAGTGTGATAGATAACTTCTCTACTTGTGACTTACGTTTGTAACTTTTAGCACCAAGTGCTAACAGTCAAATGAGGACGTTTTTTTGGTCTCATATTTGCATATCTATCTTTCATTGTCAAATAACAGCCATGCTTTGACATTCGACTAACTAGCTCTTAATCCTTGAGCCATTATGCTACTAAGCTCTTTGAAAAACAATTCTAAAATACTTAAAAAATTGCACAACACCCAGATATCTATGAAAATAAATCATAAATGTTTGAAAAAGAGACAAGTCATTATTATATAATCTTTGTCAACTTTTACCCTAATAACAATTGTTCACTTCTGCAGAAGTTAAAAAATAATAAATAATAAAAAAAAACACTATATAAACACTACATATTTTTGTTTTTAATCTAGGCCATCATTCAAATGTGTTGATGATTAATAATGAATCTCAAAATTATGTTCAGAGGAATACATACAGTGTAATGTGTTAAATGCTGTTGATTATTTAGCAGATACTTTAAAACAAGCTACAAACTACATGAATAGTTCCAAAAAGCATTTTGGTTTGCTCAGAGGCACAGTGAAAAGGGATATCTGTACTACAATTTAAATACAGGACCTTTGGCTTACCCGGGGTTTTTGCCGATTAATTGTCCCGGTATGTAGGCACGTTTGTGTACAATCAGCAATTCTCCATCGCTGACTGTACAATGGTAACCAGGCCAAATGACACATTTATTTTTAAAGGGGCATTAAACAATGTTGTATGTCACTGATATAACCATGGATTTGGATTCGAATGTCTAATATCAACATGGCAGCCACTGATAGAGGCATCCATTAAATACAGGTATTAACAGGTATTCCTATAGGCCACTGGCACAACTGGAGTCATTTACATAACATTTATTCATTATGTTTGTATGTAAAGGGACATACAAATGAGGGAAAACAAAAATCATTTATCAAACAATAATAATAATGAGCCTTCATCTCATATGAGTCTACATTTCAAACATTTTTTCTACTCATTTCGTAAGATGTGCCAAATATATATACTTTACCAAAGACACAAATAGTGTGCGTCTATATGTCATTGCAAAATCTGAATTCCAGTTTCCCATAAATCCAATGTAAACCACAGATACCGTATGTTCCGTACTAAAAGTAATGCAGTAGCATGTTGCATAAATTATATACATTTTATTCATTCATTCATTATTATTTTACAGTAATACAGGACATGAAACCTTTTAATAAACAATTCAAGCAATTTCCAGGTTCTTTATGTTTTTTCAAAATCTGGTCAGATGTGTTGCAATAATTTCATTCAAAAGTTCTAAATGCAAAATCCTCAAAATGCATATCAACAAGAAAAAAAGAACACATTTATTGTGCCCTTGCTTCTAATTGAAAAAGGGTTTCCCTCAACCTACGATATTTACATATAGGACAATGTTCCAAAAATATTAGGCCACACAGGAAGACAGTACTCCAATCAAAAACCAACATAACATAAAACACAAGCACTTCTGTTTTTCGGACGAAGACACATCTTTCATTTCATTATAATAATCTGAACTCGATGGTCTGTGAATTTTGGCTAAATGCTTCAATTAATACTGATGTGCTAAAACTGATAATAATGAACAATACATATAAATATCTCCAACAACACAGGGAATGCGTCTTTGTTGTCATGCTGTTCTTTCAATATGAGCAAATATAATTTCTTTGAAAGGAAAGGTACTGTAGTGTGGATTTTAAGAGCTGGTGTTTCTCTAGTCTTTAAATTTGGCAGCTATGGTTTTAATACTCAAAGTAACACTTCTTCTGATATGCATTTAGAGGAGCACACAAAATCTTGTCAATAATTGCTCTCCATTATTTGTTTCTGAGCTTTGAGTTTATCCATTCAATGCCAGATGAACAGGAAAAACACACAAAATCATGTCAACGACTGCCCACCAAAATTTGCATCTCAGCCTGGAGTTGGTTTGTTTGATGGAAAGGCATTAGTCTCTTCAAGCATGACCCTCTTTAAAAACAGAAAAGGAAAACATATTAAATATTTATCAAATATTAAAAAACAAATGTGCACAAAAATCACATTAAAACATGGCAATTTATGCTGAGATGCACTTCAGATCTGATTGGAATTAATGATTTATATCTTATGAACAGAGTTTAAATAACTAAGTAACTTATTCACCAGCCAGTTTGGCTACTAAATTTTTAAACTTCTATCCATAACAAAAAATCATGCCTCAATAGATCATGTATGCCAGCACATGATTTCATGATTATAAAATTCCTATGAATTTTGCATCAGTATATTTACAGAAAATGTTTCTCACTGAAAGCTATAAGTTTGTCTGAAGTATTGCAATAAAGATGCCAGAGGCTGCTTTTGGTGTCTGCATGACAACACACAAAAGTCTTGGATATGCAGCATTTATTGGATGCCTAGTGAGTGAGAACACGCTGAAAACGTGTGGTCTCTGGTCTCTTCCTGAGTGTACCGGAGTGTTATGCCTTATTTTGTTACTGCTAGCAATAATAATAATGATGATATGCAAAGTGATAAGCTAAATGTGCGGTCTCATTAACAATCAATTTGTCAGAGAATTTCAGAAAAGGTCCACTGTCAATTTCAAACGAAGCCACTTTCTGTTCATCCGTTTTTTATTTTTTTATTTTGCATAAATCTAACTTGAATGCAAATGAAATCTACGTAGGGACATTTTTGGCCCTGACAAGAAACTCCCAAATGCGTGGATTCCTGTTGAAATGACTAGATTTCGTCCACAATTTTTTGCCGAGCAATGGTAAATGTGACCACACTTTTCCTTAATGAGCCCATAGTGTTACCCTCCATGTTGATTTCCACCTGCATTTAGTGGGTTGGCGGGTGTTAATTTCAAATTGTACTTATACAAATGTGATGTGAAAGAAGTGTAGCCCAAAACAAACCTTTTTCCTTGGAGCTGACATAGCCCTCCTGAGCTAGGTTGAGTCGGTTTTGCTCAACGGCAGCGCTGTTAGAGTCTGGACCGCTGCTATGTGAAGCCCCTACATCCTCAGAGTGGTAGGCCTGTTCCAGATGTCGCTGGGCCATTTTCAGGTGTCTCCGTAGACGCTCTATATCACGACCAGTGCTGTCATCACCCAATGACTCCCGTCCCGACTCTCCCAGGACCTCAGCCTTAAGCTTGCTAGTGGAGTCCTTTTTCAGGACAGCCTGATATCTCGGGGGTGCACTAGCAGGGCGGTGACAGATAGTGGATGACCTGTGTATGGGAGGCCTCCGAGCCGATCGACTACGGAGAGTGTCCTTCACACCACCAATTGCCAGATGAAGGATTTCCAGCACAGTCAGCACCAGGCAGAGTATACTGACAACATACATGAGGACCAGGAAGATGGTCTTTTCAGTGGGACGTGAGACAAAGCAGTCCACGGTGTGTGGGCATGGGCTTTGGGTGCAAATGTAGGATGGCGCAACTTCAAAACCATACAAAACATACTGGCCAAAAAGGAAGGCCATCTCAAACGCTACACGAGAGATCAACTGTAGCACATACACCTTCATAAGACCATCTTTCTTGATGCGACGACGGCCGTCATGCTTCGTAGACGTAGCATTGGATGCAGCAGCAGACTTGGCTGCAGCTACCGCTTTACTATCCTTTTCAGAGGGCTTAATCTCCTCCAAGATCATGGGAACTTCATCATCCATTTCGTCAGCCTCGTCATAGCCACGACTCAGTCCTCGATGAACCATAGAAAGTTTGTGCTTACGTGGTCGGTATTCGTCATCAGCCATTCGAGCAATTTTGTGCATGGCAAAGCCGAGGTATATAATGGATGGTGCGGTGATCATAATGATTTGAAAAACCCAGAATCGGATGTGTGATAGAGGGGCAAATGCATCATAGCATACATTATTACAACCGGGTTGTGCAGTATTGCATACAAACTTGCTCTGTTCATCTTGATAGATTGTCTCACCGCCTACCACTGTCAGAACAATTCGGAAGATAATGAGGAGTGTGAGCCAAATCTTTCCCACAAAAGTGGAATGGTGGGAGATCTCATCAAGCAAGCTAGTCAAGAAGTTCCAACTCATGGTGCCACCAAAACAAGAAACCTGATCTGCAGAAGAAAAAAAGAATAAAAAGGTAGTGGGATCATAGAGGCATTGCATATGGGACTCACAACTTCACAATTAAAAAGGTTAAAGTGTTCTCCTTTTTGAAAATGTATGCAGTAACCAGTGCATGTAATTATAGTGCATGTTTAACGCTGTAACAATGTATATTATTATTTGACATTGTACTTCATTCTTTTCTGTGATGATGAAAGTCACCAGCAGGTGTCAGTGTTCATACACACACACACACATCACACACACACTTGATACGCCACACATCATTAACAGCTATAACTTCTGTTTTGATCCATCATGTAATGTGACCGCTCTTTATGAATCATGTTCATGGCCCAAAGCATTTGAATGAATTTTCGAGGGGGGACGGTTTCATTATCAATTTTGTTTATTTTTTTGGAATGTAAGTGATTTCTATTGGTATTTTAATAACTAATAGTAATAGCCTACGAAAGCGATCCAATTCTGCACATAAATGTAGCGCAGTATGTAATAAAAATGTAGCCTGATATTTGTGTCAATGGTTAGCTGCGCAATCTCGGTTTTTCTGTGATTAGGGAAGGCATCTGTAAAGGCTTTTCAATCGCCCATTTGGCCAAACAGTTAAGTGGGTGGGATTACTATTTTAGTCAAATTAATCACATTCAATTAACTAATTTGATATAAGGACTTTTTATGTGATATTTTATATTTTATCACAATAGATTATTTGTTTTAAACTCATGAATATAATGCTTTGTTCATATTGTCATCAGATGCGCCCATGTTTTTATACACAAAATTGAATAAAACATTGGTGACAAGATGACTTTACAAATAATCACTAAAAGGTAAATTTTTTAAATAAAAAAAAGATTTTTTTCTAAATAAATGTTAAAATAGTGTTCAATAAGTATACTGTCATCCATGTGTGTACACATTTTTATTATAAACTATTGAAATCAGTACACAAAGTCAGATCAAACTATGGTAAATTTTTGTTTTGGCCCTTGGTTTAATGTCACTTAAGTCCTTCTTGTTCTCATATATATTTTTGCCAGTCATTTTTGTTGCAAAAAGACATGAAAAGTAATATATAATAATAATAATTATATAATATCATAATATATTAATTATTATTATTATTATTAGTAGTAATACTTCAAACATGAGAAAATAATTAATTTGGTGTTTGTTACATCCTTTAATGGAAATGTACTGAGTGGCTGCATGCCAACATCAGCAACCTCACCTGAGCTGGAGCTTCAAGAAGGACAGTCACAGCAGGTCACTACCTGACTAAAAAAAAAAAAAAAAGAAGAACCAAAGAGGTTCTGTGGTTAAGAGAAAGCTAGAAGAATGTGTTGTGAAACCACAACACATTGCAATTCCCTATGCTGACAAGTTCCGCTTGTGGTACAGATAGACCACAGAAGACAACTGCTTGTGGAAACACCACAGTACCTACATTGCTACAGTACTTTCTGAATTGACTGTCCCTTATCATTCTACATAATAAATAAATAAGACATTATACACAATGCAAATTTCAGAAAAGACCATCATAACATCCCCAAAATTCAAGCTGAGTGGAATGATTGTTGTCTGACTATTCAAACTTCAGGTAAAAGTTGATTGGTGTCTTTTTTAACAAAACCTTAGGGTAGCTAAGTGAATATCTAAACACACATAATATTACTATTATTATACATACATACACCACACTATATATAATAATATAGATAATATAGGTGAATTATAAGTTATATATATATATATATAGTATATGTTTTTTTTTTACATTATATGCTTCTAAATTACCTTCGACACGTCTTTCCACACTCGATTTATTACTTCGATAAAATTAATGTTTCAGAACTGAGCTGATTAAACGTGAGTCTTTAATTCTTTATACGCGATACTGTGGTCATCAATGAAATTATATCTGATTCCAAATCACATGTTGCTACGTAAATACACAGCACCATTTACCCGTTAACAAGGTGTAAGAATCAAAACCAACAAACAAACAAAAAAAAACATTAACATACTTCGCCACGGTGATTAGTACTCTTGTGCTCAGCTGTTAGACAATACCCATATGTTTGACCAAAACTCAGACGCTACCGTGTCACTTATCTCTCAGTTAACTTCCACTCCCTTTTTTTCACGCCCACACAGTTTGGAAGCCACACCACATGAGCATCCATCCTAAGCAGCGTTTTCACCTGTCTACACCCACATGTAAGGTATTTAAAAGTGAAACCTGAGCTCATTCGTTTCCTGGCAATAAATAAATATATAATCATTCCGTTTCCACTGTAAATATTGACTAGAAAATAAATATGAGTTATCATGATTGGGGCAAAATGTAGTATATAAGAATGCATTCGTTCTTGAGGAACACGAACTGAATTGGCCACGTCTCAAAGGAAGTCGAATTGGAATGACAGGAAAGAGGATTTATTAAATCGCTATATATGTGTAAATATATGTCATTTCCCCTATTAAAATCTAAGTTAATTTATTAAATATAATGAAATATAAAAACTAAAATAAATTTCAATAGATGGTGTGTCTGCGGATATCAGTACTGTTTGTAGTTGTTTGTCTAACCTAAAATACGTTTTTCTTGAAGAACATTCTTTTTCTAGTTACAAAATACACTTCTACTTCCTTTCATTCAAATTGTAATTTTGTATCTTCTTTGCTACCTCACTTCAAATTAAATTAAAATTGAATTGGAATTAAACAGGCATTCTCAGTTCTACAGGGCACACAACCTTGTCATATATCAGTATCCAAGAAAAGCAATCCCCAAAATATAACAGGGCCAAGCTGCAACTTAAATAGGCTACAATGTTCAAGAATTGTTCTCTTTCATTTCATTTCCTTAAACATTTCAGATGAGGCAACTCATTTACCCTCACAAACACAAAATATTGCTACTATGGGTTTGACATGTCTACGCAAGGTTTATAGGATGTTGCAGCAGCTGTCCAGTTGTATCTGTGTGTTTAATATAATGGTTTTGCCTGAGGAAGACCTTAGGGTTGAAACATTGTGATTTTAATAAACTTTGTTTTTTAGAGAGCAGTAAGTGGAAGTGTGCCAATTTTTGTTTATTGACTGTGAAGTGCTCCATGTGATCGAGCACCTGCCTAAAGTTTTAAGATGTGTGCATAATACACTTTCTTTGTGTTTAATATATACATTTATTTCTTTACCATGTGTCGGACAGCTCATAATAATGTTTGAGAAAAAAAAAATACAGATTACTAATTTGACTGTATTCAATATAACTGTGAAGTTAATAATGTGGAGATTTCTAATGTCTTTTTTGTCATAAAACTTGGTAACACAATGCATAAAGTGATTTCACACTTCACAGTCAGCAAGCAAGAAAAGATCACAAGACTAATTGTTGCAACACTGCTAACATACAAAAAGAGAAAGTGAGAGAAAAGAAAAACATACACATCAACAATATCAGTAAAGAAAGAAAGAAAGTTTCATCATAACAGACTGAAAACTGGTAATGAATAGAGTGGAAATATTACTTTCTAATATATGTAAAAATGAATTGAAAAAAGTATAACCAACATATTTGTCATAGCAGCAAATACTCAACCTAGGAATTTTAATATATCACTTACGAAAAAGTGAGCTCATACTGAAGAAATATTTGGAGAATGAAAAAGAACAGAACAGAAATACAGCAGAAACTGAATGACTTGTTTTCACAGTGGAATCATTTAAAACTTACCAAAAACATAATTACTAATTCAATTATGTGCAACAATCATTCTTAGATCTATCTCTCCCTCTGCAATCTATTGGACATAATGAAAAGTTGTGCAATATTTAAAGAGTCTATTGTTTACAAAAATAAAAGTTATTATTATTCCCTACTGGAGATCAGTACAAAGATGAATAAATACACATGAAATACATTTTACAATTACTGACAATGTGCTTTCAACTTTGTTAACAATGTGTACTTATAAAACAAAGCCATTTCACAATTTTTCAAGCAATTATAAAGACATAAAAGTGCAGAACATCCGAGTGACAAATGACTTGGCACAAAACTGCAAATGTGGTTGTACTCAATTTTCTATTCATAGCTATGGTTTTAATACTCGAAGTAACACTTCTTCTGATATGCATTTAGAGGAGCACACAAAATCTTGTCAATAATGGCTCTCCATTATTTGTTTCTGAGCTTTGAGTTTATCCATTCAATGCCAGATGAACAGGAAAAACACACAAAATCTTGTCAACGACTGCCCACCAAAATTTGCATCTCAGCCTGGAGTTGGTTTGTTTGATGGAAAGGCATTAGTCTCTTCAAGCATGACCCTCTTTAAAAACAGAAAAGGAAAACATATTAAATATTTATCAAATATTAAAAAAACAAATGTGCACAAAAATTACATTAAAACATGGCAATTTATGCTGAGATGCACTTCAGATCTAATTGGAATTAATGATTTATATCTTATGAACAGAGTTTAAATAACTAAGTAACTTATTCACCAGCCAGTTTGGCTACTAAATTTTTAAACTTCTATCCATAACAAAAAATCATGCCCCAATAGATCATGTATGCCAGCACATGATTTCATGATGATAAAATTCCCATGAATTTTGCATCAGTATATTTACAGAAAATGTTTCTCACTGAAAGCTATAAGTTTGCCTGAAGTATTGCAATAAAGATGCCAGAGGGTGCTTTTGGTGTCTGCATGACAACACACAAAAGTCTTGGATATGCAGCATTTATTGGATGCCTAGTGAGTGAGAACACGCTGAAAACGTGGTCTCTGGTCTCTTCCTGAGTGTACCGGAGTGTTATGCCTTATTTTGCTACTGCTAGCAATAATAATAATGATGATATGCAAAGTGATAAGCTAAATGTGCGGTCACGTTAACAATCAATTTTTCAGCAAATTTCAAAAAAGGTCCACTGTCAATTTCAAACGAAGCCACTTTCTGTTCATCCGTTTTTGTTTTATTTATTTTGCATAAATCTAACTTGAACGCAAGTGAAATCTATGTAGGGAAATTTTTCGACCTGACGAGAAACTCCCAATTGCGTGGATTCCAGTTGAAACGATTAGATTTCGCCGACAATTTTTTGCCGAGCAATGGTAAATGTGACCACATTTCCTTACTGACTAACTAGTGTTACCCGCCACAGCTGATATTTACCTGCATTTGGTGGGTTGGCGGGTGTTAATTTCAAATCATACTTATACAAATGTCATGTGAAAGAAGTGTAGCCCAAAACAAACCTTTTTCCTTAGAGCTGACATAGCCCTCCTGAGCTAGGTTGAGTCGGTTTTGCTCAACGGCAGCGCTGTTAGAGTCTGGACCGCTGCTATGTGAAGCCCCTACATCCTCAGAGTGGTAGGCCTGTTCCAGATGTCGCTGGGCCATTTTCAGGTGTCTCCGTAGACGCTCTATATCACGACCAGTGTTGTCATCACCAAATGACTCCCGTCCCGACTCTCCCAGGACCTCAGCCTTAAGCTTGCTAGTGGACTCCTTTTTCAGGACAGCCTGATATCTCGGGGGTGCACTAGCAGGGCGGTGACAGATAGTGGATGACCTGTGTATGGGAAGCCTCCGAGCCGATCGATTACGGAGAGTGTCCCTCACACCACCAATTGCCAGATGAAGGATTTCCAGCACAGTCAGCACCAGGCAGAGTATACTGACAACATACATGAGGACCAGGAAGATGGTCTTTTCAGTGGGATCGTGAGACAAGATGCAAGTCCACGGGCATGGCCCGGGGGCATGGGCTTTGGGTGCAAATGTAGGATGGCGCAACTTCAAAACCATACAAAACATACTGGCCAAAAAGGAAGGCCATCTCAAACGCTACACGAGAGATCAACTGTAGCACATACACCTTCATAAGACCATCTTTCTTGATGCGACGACGGCCGTCATGCTTCGTAGACGTAGCATTGGATGCAGGAGTAGACTTGGCTGCAGCTACCGCTTTACTATCCTTTTTAGAGGGCACAATCTCCTCCAAGATCATGGGAACTTCATCAGCCTCGTCATAGCCACGACTCAGTCCTCGATGAACCATAGAAAGTTTGTGCTTACGTGGTCGGTATTCGTCATCAGCCATTCGAGCAATTTTGTGCATGGCAAAGCCGAGGTATATAATGGATGGTGCGGTGATCATAATGATTTGAAAAACCCAGAATCGGATGTGTGATAGAGGGGCAAATGCATCATAGCATACATTATTACAACCGGGTTGTGCAGTATTGCATACAAACTTTTCCTGTTCATCTTGATAGATTTTCTCACCGCCCACCACTGTCAGAACAATTCGGAAGATAATGAGGAGTGTGAGCCAAATCTTTCCCACAAAAGTGGAATGGTGGGAGATCTCATCAAGCAAGCTAGTCAAGAAGTTCCAACTCATGGTGCCACCAAAACAAGAAACCTGATCTGCAGAAGAAAATGAATAATAAGTAGTGGGATTCATAGAGGCATTGCATACTGGGACTCACAACTTCACATATGAAAAAGGGTTAAAGTTGTTCTCCTTTGTGAAAAATTTATGCAGTAACCAGTGCATGTAAAGTCATTGCATATGTTTAATCTGTCACAAGGTAATTATTATGTTACATTGTACTTCATTCTTTTCTGGATGATGAACGGGTCACCACGGCAGGACTGGCAGGCTGTCCCACAGACACACACACACACGTGAATACGTCACAACCATCTATAGCAGGCTATGAACAATCTTTATCAGCATTAATGGTGAGACAACCCATCTTTATGGACACTCTATGTTCAGCCTGCAAAAGCTATTTGACAGGATGAATGATTCGTAGGCGGGGTACAGGGTGATTCAGTTCAAATTCGGTTAGATTTTTTGGGGAACTGCCAAGTGCCTTTATAGCCATTTATCAATTAATAGGCGCTACAGGAAAGCTGGATCCCAAGTTTGCACTAAACGTTTGCGCAAGTCTATCCATACGAAGAATGTAAGCGTGATATTTGGTGTGACTATGGTTAGCTGACGCAATCTTGTTTTTTTTGTGGATAGGGAATGGCATGTTCTGTAAAGGCTTTTCAATCGCCCATTTGGCCAAATAGTTAAAGGTGTCACATGATGCGATTTAAATTTTTCCCCCTTTACTGTCGGTGATTCACAAGATCTTGGTTGCATAACGAAGAATCTGTAAGTTGCAAAGACTCACAGTCAAAGAGAGATTCTTTATTAAAGTTAAGACTCTGCCACGCCTACCTAAAACGGCTTGTTTTAACACGCCCCAACATGTCTACGTCACTATGTGGAAATCTTAGCATAATGCCGCCCAAATGTTGCAAAGAAAGAAGGCCTGGAACTTTTATTCTCGATAGTAGTATTGCGTTGTTGCCGCCGCTGCATGTCGTGAGGCGCTGTGTGCATTCGTTGTGAAAAAAAAAACAAAAGCGAAACTACTTTGTTTGGCCTGCCAAATAGCAGGCACAGATATCTGATTCGTCAGTGTGCCTGGGAGCTGATCAGGTGACAGGTGATGCTGAGGAAAATACCTGCAACTTCGCGTGTGGATCGCCGGCACTAGGCTTTCACCCCGGGACGAAGAGTCGAGTCCAGCCCAGGGGTCGTCACCTGTGGTTGCAGAAAGCCCATTAAAACACGGACGATCCTTCGTTGAATCGCCAGCCTTAGTCACTCAGCTCCGACGGCGCATCATCACTTTATCTCCCGGCCTCTGCTCACTGCAGGCCGCCGTGTGTGACGCTGTGTTTCGTTGTGAAAGTGAAACTATTTTGTTTGGCCTTCCAAAAGTGGACACGACTAGAAATCAAAGTGGGGACGAGCCCTTGGACAAAACAGGACTTTCGTGGCCAATTAGAGCAGACTGCGCTTGTCAAAGGAGGGGGCTTTGTAGAAAACGAAGCGTTTATAAAGAATATCTCTTTGGATTTGAGACTTTAGTCTTTGCAACTTTACAGATCTTCTTTATGCACCAAGAGCTTGTAACACTCCAAAGTGAAAGGAAAACATAAAATCGCATCATATGACCCCTTTAAGTGGCTGGGATTACTATTTTAGTCAAATTAATTACATTCAATTAACTAATTTAGTTTGGAAAAAGTGGTTTTAAACCAACTTACACTGTATTTAATCACAAACAACATCTTAGATCCTTTTCAGTCTGCTTTTAAGGCTAAGCACAGTACTGAGTCTGCCCTATTAAGAGTGACAAATGACATCTTGTTATCGGTGGACTCTGGAAACTGCGCAGTTCTTGTTCTGTTAGATTTAATCGCTGCCTTCGACACTGTGGATCATTGCATTCTGTTAAAAAAATTTAATCACAAGGTTGGCATCCGCGATGCTGCCTTAGATTGGTTTGAGTCTTATCTTTCAAATAGGAGTATATCCGTAGAAATTGGAGAATTTTCATCATCCCCAGTGCAAATCACCTGTGGGGTGCCACAGGGTTCGATTCTGGGTCCAGTTTTGTTTTCTCTTTACATGCTTCCATTACGCTCTATCTTTGAGAATCATAATATCTCCTATCACATCTATGCAGATGATACCCAGCTCTATTTACCATTAGACTCTGGTAGTGATTCTGTTTCTTCCCTGCTAGCATGTTTAAAGGATATTAAAGAAAGGATGGACGAAAAGTTTCTTCAGTTAAATGAAAATAAGACAGAGGTTATTCTGTTTGGCTCTAAACCACAGATTGACAAATACAGTGATTTCTTGGGGCATCTTCAGTTAAAAAAACACTCCCATGTTAGAAATCTGGGGGTCATTTTTGATTCAGATCTGAAGTTTGACAAACAAATAAATTCGGTGGTCAGGGCCAGCTTTTTCCAGCTAAAGCGACTTCGAAAGTTAAAGCACCTACTTACTTTTAGGGATTTGGAGACCGTTATTCACACTTTTATTTCCTCAAGGCTTGATTACTGCAATGCCTTGTATGCTGAAATCAATCAGTCATCACTCGCATGACTACAGATTGTCCAAAATGCTGCAGTACATTTCCTGACTGGGACAAAAAAGAGGGAACATATTTCACCTGTTCAAGCCTCTCTCCATTGGCTATCAAGAATTGATTTTAAGGTTTTAACTTACGTGTTCAAAGCACTGCATGGACTTGCCCCCATTTATATATCAGAACTTTTAAGATTTTATTCTCCTCAGAGATCACTCAGATCTTCAGTCCAGTTGTTTCTGAATGTCCCGAAATCTCGTTTGAAAACCAAGGGAGACAGGTCTTTTACAGTCTATACTCCTAAACTTTGGAACACACTACCCTTAACGATTAGAGCTTCTCCTACATTAAGCGTTTTCAAAGCATCAATTAAAACCTATCTTTTTTCACAGGCTTACTCATAATTTGGTTCATTTGTATGTACCTCTTAAATGCTAGGGGTTGCAGTTTTTGTGATGTACCAGATTGTGACTACTTTTTACATTTATACAATTTTGTTTTATTATTCTTTTAAGTTAATGGATTGTTTATTTGTTACATTTGTTTTCTATGTGCGTTTTGTTTTGCTTGTGAAGCACTTTGGTCAACATTTGTGTTGTTTTAAGGTGCTATATAAATAAACATTGACCTTGACCTAATTTAATATAAGGACTTTCACAATTATCACAATTATTTGTTTTAAACTCATTAATGTAATGCTTTGTTCATATTGTCATCAGATGTACCCATGTTTTTATACACAAAATGGAATAAAACATTGGTGCCAAAAAGTGACTTTAATAAATAAATAAATATATCAAATGTGATTTTTTTTTTCCAAATAAGGGTTAAAATAGTGTTCAATAAGTATACTGTCATCCATGTGTACAAATGTTTTATAAACGATTGAAATCAGTACACAAAGCCAGATAAAACTATGGTAAATTTTTGTTTTGGCCCTTGGTTTAATGTCACTTAAGTCCTTCTTGTTCTCATATATATTTTTGCCAGTCATTTTTGTTGCAAAAAGACATGAAAAATTAAAATATAGTAATAATTTAATAATATAAAAGAATTATTATTATTATTAGGACAATAACTCAAACATGAGAAAATTATTCATTTCCTGTTTGTTAAGTCCTTTAATGGAAATGTACTGAGTCATGCCAACATCAGCAACCTCACCTGAGCTGGAGCTTCAAAGAGAAGGACAAGTCACAGCAGGTCACTACCTGACATGAACCAAGACTGAGGTTCTGTGGTTAAGAGAAAGCTAGAAGAATGTGTTGTGAAACCACAACACATTGCAATTCCCTATGCTGACAAGTTCCGCTTGTGGTACAGATAGACCACAGAAGACAACTGCTTGTGGAAACACCACAGTACCTACATTGCTACAGTACTTTCTGAATTGACTGTCCCTTATCATTCTACATAATAAATAAATAAGACATTATACACAATGCAAATTTCAGAAAAGACCATCATAACATCCCCAAAATTCAAGCTGAGTGGAATGATTGTTGATTGGTGTCTGACTATTCAAACTTCAGGTAAAAGTTGATTGGTGTCTTTTTTAACAAAACCTTAAGAAAGAAAGAAAGAAAGAAAGAAAGAATCTAAATTTCCTCGACAGTCCTTTTCCACAATCGATTTATTATTCGATAAAATAAAGTTTCAGCAAACTGAGCTGATTAAACTTTCTTTTAAGTTTTATACGCGATAACTTTGTATCAATGAAATTATATCTGAATTCTCAAAAGTCACATGTTGCTACGGTAAATACACAGCACCATTACACTTTAAACAAGGTAAGAAACAAAACAAACAAACAAACAAAAAAAACATTATCATACCTTCGTCAACAGGCTGATAGTATCTAGTGATCAGCTGTTAGACAATACCCATATGTTTGACCAAAACTCAGACGCTACCGTGTCACTTATCTCTCAGTTAACTTCCACTCCCTTTTTTTCACGGTTAACCCACACAGTTTGGAAGCCACACCACATGAGCATCCATCCTAAGCAGCGTTTTCACCTGTCTACACCCACACGTAAGGTATTTAAATGTGAAACCTGAGCTCATTCATTTCCTGGCAATAAATAAATATATAATCATTCCGTTTCCACTGTAAATATTGACTAGAAAATATATATGAGTTATCACGATTGGGGCAAAATGTAGTATATAAGAATGCATTCGTTCTTGAGGAACACAAACTGAATTGGCCACGTCTCAAAGGAAGTCGAATTGGAATGACAGGAAAGGGGATTTATTAAATCGCTATATATGTGTAAATATATGTCATTTCCCCTATTAAAATCTAAGTTAATTTATTAAATATAATGAAATATAAAAACTAAAATAAATTTCAATAGATGGTGTGTCTGCGGATATCAGTACTGTTTGTAGTTGTTTGTCTAACCTAAAATACGTTTTTCTTGAAGAACATTCTTTTTCTAGTTACAAAATACACTTCTACTTCCTTTCATTCCAATTGTAATTTTGTATCTTCTTTGCTACCTCACTTCAAATTAAATTAAAATTGAATTGGAATTAAACAGGCATTCTCAGTTCTACAGGGCACACAACCTTGTCATATATCAGTATCCAAGAAAAGCAATCCCCAAAATATAACAGGGCCAAGCTGCAA
>JADLZN010001234.1:0-22154 GCA_018155175.1 Sinocyclocheilus anophthalmus
ATCCCCCCAGAACACATAACGTGTAAAAATGTGAACAGTCAGAAAACACATTCACTCATTTGTGACTAAAACTGTGCTAAGTGGTTTCATTTGGCAAATCATAATCAATTATGTTTTCGGCAAATTATGTGAATGAGTGGTCCCTCTGGGTTGCCATCTCATCTTGTTGAACTCAATTAGCAGTAATTAACACGTGCTAATGAGATGAAGTGGAATCCAAAACAAACAGTGGGAGCTCAGCCTCATATCTAACAGCAACAGAGACTGAATGGTTCACCATGACAGTCTCTGCAGACAAGACTAGGACTCAAACAATATCAGTCATGCAGGATTGTAAAGAAATCTGACACATGCAAATCTTTCAATCCAAGCTGAAGCTATGGCAAATAAACAAGATGTGTAAGCACTCCTGTTTTTTTATTTATTTGGTTGTTTTGAGGGTGGCTCTGCAACTCACCATGTCTTTACAACCATTCAAGCACAAAAGACATTCAGTTTTACTATCAGTTGTATGCTTTCAAGCTGAGTGCACAGGCTGACCACAATTCTTGAGTATTGACTATAACTTTCATCTGCTTGACATATATTCCAGGCATAAAATTGCAGGTCGGACACTGGTGAGATATCACTTTCCCGGTGAGAATAAAGTCACGTCCTCTTTCACATTTATATGCTATAAAATAAAGTCTGTACTTCAGTGGCTCTATGTCTACAGTGCATCTTTGTCTCTGGCTTGCACAACAAAAAGCGAAACTGTCCTGTAACAGGACATTTATCTCCTGCAGTACTCTCAGAATATTTTATTGAATAATAATAAAGATTTGTAGTGGTTATGTGCTAGTCCCATGGTTCATCAACTTTTTTTTTTTTGCATCACCTTCTTTATTGGCCCCACCCATCCACCTACAAAAATGATTCCATGAGAACCTGAACATCCAGAGAAACATTTCATTGCACAAAGCTACTTTACTTGGAAAAAACGGTCTTTACAGATGATTAAAATAGTTACCCAAAAATAGTTATTTTAAGAACTGTTTGCTAAAAGCTTCTTAATGAAACCCAAAATGGTTTTTAATAGTTATTTTTAAGATGTCAAGTTCTTATATTAACTTTATGGTCCTTTTTGTTGGTCCAATCAGTGACCAATGATATTAACTGTTCAATATCCAACCATTTTAGTGCTTTACATTATTAAAAATAAAGGTTCTTTATTGGCTTCAATGGTTCCACAAAGAACCTTTACCTTCCATGGAACCCTTAATTCCACAAAAGGTTCTTTACAGTGGAAAAAAAATGGTTCTTAGATTATTAAAACGTTCTTCACACTAAGAAAAAAAAGTTTTTTACCAGAAATGTTCACTGAAAGGTTCTTTGGGGAACCAAAATTGGTTATTCTATGGCATTGCTGTGAAAACCCCTGTTTTGGAATCTTTATTTTTAAGAGTGCAATGCTGAAATAATTGTTTTCCAAGAATAGAAACGCGCAAACCCATTGGAGTCTTTATTTTTTTTATGGATGGTAGTGTTTCGATAGATTTAGAGGTTAACCTTAAATCTGTCACGTTTTGAATGATTATGTTTTTGTTTGTTTTTCTGTAAGATTGGCTATCGCAAAAACCACGCACATTTGATTAAACAGTAAATTCGTAAGAACACATTCTCTCACTGCATCGTTGAGGATCGAATCCCACGGCTAATGATATCTGTAGCATACAGGCATGAGGCTTGTTCGCTGTCTGCTGTATCTCTCGCTGCAGCTCCTCTGATGGCTCCCCGCGCGCTGATAATATCTCCCAGCAGCCGGAGACTTTATATTATAATCATTAGTGATCCTTGCCCTCTCACCCGTACTGAAGAACAATCGTAGAGGAACATTAATCTGAGCTGGAAACGGCCGTGTCCCTCTTTTCCCACATGGCTGTCCAGGTCGTGTTTTTTTTCTAATTGTGCATAATTTCTGGATCACTGTGGCTGAATTCACACACCCGCTTACCTAAAATATTTCAAACAGCCTCGATTTCATTAATGACCCTGTGTTAATAAGATTTAGTCTACTGGATGTAGCTGACAAATCGAAATGACAGTGACTGTTCAATAGCCTATATAGCATACACTCTAAACTTTATACATACAACTTTGGGTCAAATATGGACTAACCCAAACGTTGGGGAAACCAATGTACGGTAAAAAAAAAAAAAAAAATTAATACAAAAAAAAAAAATAAACAAAAAACAAAAAAAATAAAAAAAAAAAAAACGGCCTGTGTTAGTCCCGTATGTGACCCGACACAATTTGGGTTGAAACACACCCAGCATTTTTTAGAGTGTATGAATATCGCCTATTAACCTATAGACAAAATGTATAATAGCCTATATAAATATATTTGATGTAGTTAGAATAATTTTGCCAAACAATATAACCGCAATAGGCCTAAGTGAACCTGTAATAATGTAAAAGCATATTTTCTTTTCTTTCCTCTTTATTTTATTTTGCATTAATAATAATACAAATATAACAAATAACATGCACTATTCAAATGTGCTTCCAATGGCCGTAGGTTTGCTTAGAATTTGTAAACAAGCTTCAATAATCAGAGAATTAGCTATAGTGATTTACAAGTTAACCATGCACACAAATGAGTCTAAGTACGTCGCCAAGACAACACGTCAAATTTTTATTGTGAATTGAAGTATTGCATTACTCATATCCAAGTCTTGCATTCCGTCAGATTGTCTTACGTGTCATTAGCATAAGTAGAACTAATTATGAATTATTATTTCTAAAAACAATGAACTCATTTACCAATAACGAAAAACAGGCACATTACTATGCATTCACATTTCTCCGCGGTCAAAATATAGTTTTATACATTCCCCTCCACTCCATTTGGAAATGTAATTAGTCAACATTCAAGTTTGCTTTGAAAAGACTTAACGTGTTGTTTCTAGATGGACTGTAGGCAGCAGAAATTGCAGGGGAAAGTGCGTTCACCTAAATTACTGTCATCTGATTGGTTCTGTTCCAACATGACGTCACATCGCAAGGAATAAGGTCTCGCGGCAGCATCCAAAACGCATGCCAGCGACTGAAGCAAAGCGAGATGCAACTGGAAAATACATACTAATGACCAGGGATATGTGTGATATGCTTTGAAATAGTTGATTTTAACTTTTTGTAAAACGAATTAAACGCATTTTTGTTTCCAAGCGTTGGGAGCATTGGAGATTGCGCGCGCATGTATCGATTTAAATAGCTTGTACAATAAGTAACCATTCCATGAGATTGAACTAACACTTCCGCTAAAGTTTGTTTTTATTCATCTTAATGATAAAGCATCAACGTATGTTTAATCGTCTGAAGAGGAGCTGACAATTGTCCGTTTCTGCGCTGTAGGCAAAATTTGGGATGCTGTATTAGGCTATATCCAATGCTGCCTGCCCTTTTGATGACTTTTGTTTACTTGGATCAAGGACCGCGTAGTGTTCTCTAACTTTTGGCACAAGACAAGCAGATTTTTGCCTCTCACCAAGAACAGCAACGTGGTGACTGGAGTCACAAAATATGGTCCACTGTGCTGGATGCGAGAGGCCTATTCTGGACAGATTTCTGCTCAGCGTCTTGGATAGAGCCTGGCATGCCAAATGCGTGCAATGTTGTGACTGTAAATGCAGTTTAACTGATAGATGCTTTTCAAGAGAAGGACGACTCTACTGCAAAAACGACTTTTTCAGGTGAGCATTTGAATCGAAGAAAGCATCAAAGGACATTTTTAGCTCTTGCAATGCGGCTATACGGACCTTTCTGTATTAAAAGATACCCCATTCTATATGCTATGCATGTAAAATAATAATAGTAATAAAAATGAATTCGTTAAAAACACATTTATGTAAACCCTATATAAACACAGCATAGCTATAATAATAAATGCACACAAAAAGCCGATACAACTGGAGCGCATTACATTTTACATTTACAACCTCCCGAATTCTAGACAAGTTGTTAGGTGACAGACTAAAACAGTTCTCTTTGTTTACAAGGTATGAGTGTCAGACAGGCAGGGGATGAGATTTGCACCAGCACCTGACGGATGTGTGCCCTAGCCTCGCCTCAATCTTTCTTAGCACATGCGTTTGTTTGCAAAAGCTCGAGCAAAGATGCGATAAGTGGATTTGAATAATGAATGAGCTCGAGAGGAAAGCCACAGACATAGTCAGCACGCATTTGATAACCATTTCAGTGAACTGCATTTACATGCACGCCCAGAGACAAAAGAATGTATATTGTCGCTTGCGAAGTTTGCAAGAGGATATTCTGTTAATGCATTCTGTCAAAACAATGCTGAACATATCAGCAACTCTGAAAGAATAGAATAATGCTGTAGTGCATGCATCTTCATGGGTGGAAAAAGCATGATTATAAAATGTTAGCAAATTTAACAGAAAAAGTCAAACAAACAAAGTGCATGTTAATTGTTTAATTTAAATGACCAGGGTAAATAATGATATTATAAAGAACACTGTGCAATTTGTCTGTAAAATATTGTAAAATGTTTTAGATGTAAAAGTATGAACCATTTTAAAAATGACAAAGATTATTCGTTAGGCAAACGTCACAATACAGCAAAACATTGATAAAATCCTTATGGTTTACAGGTCGTTCCCAGAATTCCCTGCACGAACCATCACATTTGTATCTTAACAAACAGTATCTTCTTATTTTTGTTATCTGTTTTATGCATTGGAATGTTTTACATTGCATGTTGCTTAGTTAATTTTTGTTGCAATATTTAAGTTTTGTGTGCTACCCTGGTGCTTTTCTCTTATATTATTGTGCTCTTTATTATTTACCAGTTGTTGGAGAGGTAAAATTTTGATAAAGGTTTTCAGCTGCACCACTGTGTTGTTATCAGTTCATTTGACAGTATATGCAGCATAAAGATTTTAATAACTCAAATAGGTTAATACATGAATATTATATAGCCTAGGACATGTAAAGTTACCGTCACAGTATTTTAATGACAAGGTTCTGGCAGCCACAACTGTCAGTTGTTGTTTTTGTTTTTACTGTAAATTGATGTTTAGACCTGTAGCTATGCATAAAACATGCTTACTGTTGAATTAAGATAGAGATTAACAAAATAACTATTGGTACACCTACTTTTCGTGAAAAGACTATAACAAAAAACTATAACATTTAGGTGTCTGTTTGACTTTGTTTTAATTCTCTGCAGACGTTATGGCACTAAATGTGGAGGCTGCGCGCAGGGAATCTCGCCCAGTGATCTAGTTCGGAAAGCGCGAAGCAAAGTCTTTCACCTGAACTGTTTCACCTGCGTCATGTGCAATAAACAGCTTTCCACTGGCGAAGAACTGTACATTCTGGATGAATATAAATTTGTCTGCAAGGAGGATTACATGAATAACAGCATCGGAAAAGACACAACCCTTTTGTCAAGTGAGTCATTTTGGGGATTGAAGCCCTGTAGTCTACGAGATAAATATTGCTATTTTTCTCAAGTTCTACTGATTATGTAGGCTATGTAATTTTTTTTACAATGCTAGACTCTATTGTTATTTCAGTATCTGATTACGTGTTGTCTTCGAATGTGTGGCACAAAGCGTTTTGACAGCTTTTTTAACGGCTGTGCTTTTAACAGTTACTACGTGCAGTGACCCGAGCTTATCTCCAGAATCTCAAGATCCACAGGACGACTATAAAGACTCTGAGACTGGACAGATGTCGGACAAGGAGGTCTGCAGCAATGAAAACGACGAGCAGAATCTGGGTGGCAAACGTCGCGGGCCGCGGACTACTATCAAAGCCAAGCAGCTGGAGACTCTGAAAGATGCTTTCGCCGCCACCCCAAAACCTACCAGACACATACGAGAGCAGCTGGCACAAGAGACAGGCCTCACTATGAGAGTAATTCAGGCAAGAAGCTAACAAAAAAAAGAAAAAAGAAAGAAAAGGAAAAGTAGGCCTAAATAGTAGGCCTATAGGCGGCCTAATTGCGCGTAGCTTGGTGCTTAACACTCCCGTGATCAAATAATATTATATCGGCTTTTATATGTGTAACCGATATATGTCTATTTTATAGCTACTTGAATAAAACCAGTTCATTTATTTAGTTAACACATGATTTGCCTTGGCAAAACATTTGACGTGCGGCCGTGTTGCCAATCGTTTTTATTAAACCGCGGCCACAACAATATTAGCCTATAAAACACCCATTTTCGAAAAACAGATGCTTAAAAATAATTAATAAGTCAAATAAACTGTTGTCTCTTCAAGTAGTCTACGCTATCCGGGGGGGGGGGGGGGGGACCTTAACTGTAGCCTACGCATTGCATTTCAGCATCTTGTGTGTGGACACAGGTGTTTGTTGGCTATTTGGCCTTCGTCCGCGGCTCGTCCAATCAGATTTTATAGCCGGAACTATTCGTTTAATATGAAATAAATGAACAAATTTGGAAAAACTTACAACAAGTATCCTACTTAATTACCAGTTACATGACTCAATGAAAAAAAAAAAAAAAAAAAAAAAACAATACTTTAAAGTTGTGTATAAGTAGGCCTATCCACTAGATGGAATAATATGATGCATGCTGCAATTTGTCCGACGTCTTGACAAAAAGTCCATATAACCTAAATACCATTTTTTGTTCTTTGCGCCAGAAACACCTACGAATGGGGTTTTAATACTATTAAACATGGAACAGAATTATTGCCATATAATAGCCTATACAAGGATTGGCATGAACACCAAATAGCCTAGCTACTCCTTTTTCGCATTTTTATTTTGACGTTATTGTTTTGATGGATTATAGCCATATCTGCATACTACATGCCCGCCTTAAAACTAACCGGTGATTCTTTTTTTTTTTTTTTGCTTATATCTTAGGTTTCCACGTACTGTCAAACGGCAACGTTGTTCTAAATGATCGTTTGGGGGTATAGGCCTATATTAATCTGTGAACTAATGTCCTGTCTCGTTTGTGTATTTTCTGTCGTGCAGGTGTGGTTTCAGAATCGGCGCTCTAAAGAGAGGCGCATGAAGCAGCTGAGCGCGCTGGGCTCCAGAAGACACATGTTCTTCCGCAGTTCGCGGAGAATGAGAGCGCTGGGCGAGCGCATGGAACCAGGAGAGCTCATGGCCAACGGCCATTTCTCTTATTATGGAGGTTAGTTCATGTTCATGAATATTAATTAGAAAATTAGAATAAAGATTAGAAAATTAGAAAATGCATCACAACCGAATGGTATAAAACAAATTATATAATTATTGTGTCCATGCTTTGATACCATACATAGTCCACGTTAAAACAAACGAGAAAGAATTTAAGACTGATAATTTATATATGCAATCAAAATGTATTATATACTGTATATATGATCATCCTCATCTTTATTTAAAACAATTTATTGCACAATTGACCTTTCCATGTTTACAAAAAGCAAAATAACTAAATAAAAAATAAATAAATGAATACCAGCTTATATGTGTTGCACAATACAAAATAAAATAACAACTTATTTTAAAAATTATATTTAAGGTTGATTTTTTTATTAATAGAAATAATCAAATACACAAAAAATATTGAGCACTCCTATTGATGTTCAGTTTTTCACCATATACTGCTCTACAAAGTCAAAAGACAGTAATTACTTCAAAACTGATTGAACCGATATCAGTTAACAAATGGTCAGTTACTGTGTTTTGCCTATGTGTTGTATTATGGGTATAATTGGAAGTCTTGAATTATAACATTGAGTGACCATTTGATGACCACCATTTTTGTTACAGACTATCAAGGTGAATACTATGGCCCAGGATCAAACTACGACTACTTCCCTCAAGGTCCACCATCCTCCCAAGCCCAGACTCCATGTGATCTAGGATTCATGCCCTCCTCTGGGCCAGCTGGAACCCCTCTAGGGAGCATGGACCACCATCAAGGAGCACATCACCCCTCCAATGAGACACAATGCTTCAGCCAGATGATATCGCATCACCCAGGGGACTCCCCCAGCCCAGAGCCCAGCGCACCCACCTCCATCCACAGTATCTCCACTGACATGTGTGACTCCACTCCACCCTTCACATCCCTGAACTCTCTCAGTGGCAACGGATACAGCAATCAGCTGTCCTCAGAGATGAACGAGGGGACAGTTTGGTAGCAAACAACAGACTAATTCAGGATACAAAGATGTGGATATGTACTGTTCATGTGTGATTTTCTAGTGACAATATTTATATTTAGTTAATATATTGACATAATTGTCTATTTATTTGTTCATTTGTTTACCTATTTATTTAATGTATTTATCTATTTAAGCATATTTTGTGTATTTTGAAAGTGGAATGTCAAATATTGGTCTGCAGACCTTATAGCTGTGCTATAAACAGCGACAGTATAAGAAAAGCTGAAACAGAATGTTTACATTTACAACACCTGGTGTGTCTGTTCACATGTGTATCATAATCTGACGACTCAGACCTCTTTGCCTTTTAAGGCTTTGCCATAATGACACTTGAAATCATCTCACACCAAAATCTGTCTCTGCTCTCCATGTGGTGGAGTTACGACTCCATTACGAGTTCCACCAAATCTCAAAGCGTTTGCCTTTAAAAGGGAAACTTAAAACTGACAAACCCTTTATTTAAAATGAAATATGACTTGAATTATAAGACAAAGTCTACTTTCTAAAAATGATTTCATATAGCCTAGTCAGTGGACAGAGAGCAGTCAATTGTTTACATTTCTTCAGGGCTTTAAATATCAACAATGACTTTAAAAAAACCCTCTTGATACTGACACAAACCTTTTCTTCAAGCAAGAAACCAAACTTTTGTATTAATTCAATTTATATTTGAGTTGTGATTCACTGTACAAGTTTGTATGATATTGTGTTTGCACAAAGAATACACTAAACAAAATCATAAAATTAAATACATGTTGACAAATGAAGCACAAATACTTAAATTGCATTTCTTGCACTAGTCTTGAAATGGACTTACATGCATTAGTCTCTGGATTAGGGTTATCTGATAATCCTACAGAGTGGAATTTTATCATCTGTAATAAATCTGAAAGAAAGAAAGAAAGCAAAAGAAAAACAAGGGAGGACATACAGGCATTCTTGCAAAACAAAAAATGGTAAAAGGGAGGTTTTTGTTGATTCTGTTTGATGACTTGATAATGTCAGTGTTACCAGGTCCTCAAAATGTAACAATACAACAATAATGATGTAAAAAAAGAAAAGACTATGTTCATAAAAACTACAAATTTCAGGTTCGATTTTTGACATTATAATATAGAGAAGACTTTATAAATGTTAGTTTACTATCTATCTATCTTTCTCTTGATTTTATGTTATCTAGGATGCTCAGTATTTGTTGCAAAACAGTTAAGTCCTACTGCTTATTTTTTGTACATTATTTATATAATAGTAACAAAACCAGACCTTATCGGAAAAAAACATGTAGGCAGTAAAAACAATAGCCTACCTAAACAATTTAAATAAATGTAATTTAAGATGTTACATTTAATTCTATACCAAGTAACCTTACAACATATCTCTTCAACAAGTCTGTTTATATTAACATAAAGGTGATAAAAAGTTCATCTACTAAGAAAAACTTCTCTTCTCCAGAACCACCGTTTTGATCGCGCCATTTGCTATGTTTATCTAAGACATAACAATATCCAACTTAAGTTCATTTACATTTCGTCACGTTGTTAAAGCTTTTTAATGTGAAATCGACTGTGTTTTCTGAGCGTTTTAAACGACAACCGCTGCATCCGAAAACTTCCAAGGCAGGAAGGTATCAAGGCACGTCCGAACCCAAATTCTGCTTTACTTCCAGTCTCCGGAGGCACCTTCTTCTGATCAAATTTTGAAGGCAGCATATATGTATCCTCCGTTGCCTTTGATATCCCACAATCCTGTGCGTTCCATTCCGTGACGGTTGAGCTAAAAAATAAAGATGGCGCCTGAAAGTTGCGTTTGGTGGTCAGTTTATTTGTAAATGTATGTTTCTGACTAACTTTTTGCACCTTTGATGTTATTTCTAGCGAGAAATCAATATTATAGTAATTAAATATTCATTTAATTATCACCAAAACTCATTCTATTTTGTTGTACATCATTAAACCGTTACGCTGCCTCAAAAGCCTGTCCGAAATCAGTTTCATGAAGTGCCTTCGTGCAAAAACGCTGCCTGCAAAGTCATTGCCTCAAGTCGCAGCGAGGCAGCCAGCCGCTTACCAGCAGGAGTAGAATACCTCCTGAGAACAGAAATACAAAGCTATTGTGATGTAGTATTTTTTCATGTCATTACATTGTTTAAAGCAAAAGGAAAAAAATAAGGTAAAATAACATTTTTGAAAAATTATATTTTATTCCTAAGTTATGATATGTCCTCTGTAGAGGACACCAGGACTCCGTTTTTCTAAAAATAAATGACAAGAGTAGACATGAAAAGGAAAAAACAATGGGAGTTGCTTATATAAATCAGGATTTAGGTTTAGACTTTGTTTTATACTACTTTGTTTTAAGGATGGCATTTATCAACTATGTTATAAATATTAACCCAAATTATTTGTAAACTATTTTTCTTTATGCACTATGTTATGGTCAAATTCCATACACTCGTGTTCCCCCTTAAGCACAATGTGTATCTAACACACGTATTCTACTTTGCATATAAAGTGCTGTTGGACACATGTTGAAAAAAGAATGTAATACATAGGGAGTAGTATTGGCCAGATTTTCATATAATATCTAATATTTTCATAAGAATGTAATTGACCAATAAATATTTAGTTTTCCTTTTCAATCGTTTGTCTCCAAATGTATCACACAACTGACTTTTAGTCCTGGTAGTCCTCATACACATGGACATGTCGGAAATTATGATCCTGTTTCATACCATAAGGCATATTTTGATTTGAAACCCCAATAAACATTTATCCAATGTTGATATTATGACAAACAATTTGAAATGAATTAGTGATATTAAAATATAAAAATATACAAAAAATATTATCATAAAATTTCCAAACGATGTACCAATTGACTACACTAAATGAAATTCGCCATAATTATTTAAACACCCAAAGGTAAGACCATGGATTGGTCATGTTAAACATCCAATCATGGTACATCTCAATGGAAAGCCTGCATATGTGCCTCTGCTACAGGACATCCAGACTTAACAACATAGTATACCATGATAGGTCTCAGAGAAATCACTAAAATCATACCGTATCCCCATACAGAGCAAAACACATAAACACAACAATAGCTGGGTCTCAGAATGAAGGAGATGCAACAGGTAATTAATGCCGTTCCTTCAGAATTTAGGAAATTATTTGAAAATGATATAGTCTTATAGATTTAGATTTCAGTGTTAAACTGGAAGGTATAAATGTAAAAGAACAAAAATGTAATAATAATTATCTTAGAACGATTTGCCAAATTTCCAGTGTTCCTGTAGCCATTGGTTTTTGGAGATCACGATTTCAAGCTGTCAACTGGAAAGAAACCTTTAAGATCTCCAGACGTTTTTGTATCACAAATAAAATGAGAGAAGTATCATTCAAGATTGTTCATCTTATTTATCCTGTAAAACAGGTAATTGCAAAGTTTTGTAAATGCATTGACTTGAAGTGTGCTTTCTGTAAAGAGTAAAATGAGAGTATTGATCATTTATTTTATGATTGTGTTTATACAAAATTATTTTGGTGTGATTTTTTTTGTTTGTTAAACAAAGTACTAATTTTGCAACTCAAAGAAAAGGATGTTTTATTTTTTATGAGTATATGTTGACTTCAAGATTTGGTATATTGTGTATTTACTCATTATATATGGAAAATGCTTTATTCACGAATGTAAATGGGCAGTGAAAAAAACTAATTTTACTTCAAAATAGAAATACCTGTATACGTTAAAAGAAACAAGAAATAACAAAGCAAAAAAAAACTGTAAATTACTTTAAAGCCTTACATTTATTCTTTGAATAATTTGTAATAATTTGTACTTGTTTACAGACATGAGATTTTTTTTATTGCTTTTCTTATTTAATTTTATTGATTTATTTTAAGTATTTGTTTTCATTCAGTTTAAATGTTATCGCCCTTATATGTTCTTTGTTCTAAAAACTGCAATATTAATAATTAAAAAAAAAAATCAGCTGCTTAAGTTTTCGGATGCAGCCATGTGTATACACACTCGCTTCACGCTTCCTGCATTTACATTGTTCAATAAAGTAAGAAAAGAAAAGAAAAAAGCTTCACGCTTCCTGCGGCGCTCTCTGATGACGTCCCGGTGAAGTTACAGCGTTGGCCAGACATGGCAGCTTCCATATCACAGCAGCTCGAGGATTTGTTAAATCCTTTACCAAACTTTGTGGATCCAGAGGACGACCAAGATGAAGGTATTATACATTAAAATCATATCCGTTTATCTAATGTGTTGCAAACCATTTTAGCGTTATTATAATAGAAAATCTGTCACCTCTAACGTAAGCACGATATGTCGGCATGCCCGTCTGTACTGAGAAGCAGCTTTACTTTACACTTATTATATAAGACCAGTAACTCATGACATTTAATATAAGCTAGTAATACTTATGATTGCCATAATAATAACAAGGATACATGTTCTTTTGTTTTCACACAATAGGCTATTTTCTGTTAGAATTAGTTACTTAACGTTACGTATTATTAAGCTTCCTAAAAGAATGTACCGTGTCTAGCATGGTACAAGTGCATTTTGTGTGACTGTTGTAGTACCGTTTATTCTTGTAAATCAATGTAATCATAACATGGTATTAGCATATGATACCGTACTGTACCATGAAACCCCTAACACACACACACACACACACACCCACACACACACACCCACAACACACACACACACACATGTTTGACTTTTGTGAAAAAGGGGGGATGACTCTCCATAGGCATAATGGTTATTTTACTGTACAAACTGTATTTTCTATTGCTCTACACCAACCCTACCCCTAAAACCTACCCCTCACAGGAGACTTTGTGCTATTTCAGATTTTACACTCCATTCTGTGTGATTTATAAGTCTTTTGAAAAGTGGGGACATGGGGTATTGTCCTGAAAAGTCAACTTCTCCTTGTAATACCTATACAGTACCTTTGTCATTATACAAATTTATGACCTCATTTGTCACAAAAACGCGCACACACACATTACGTTTTATATTACTTAATACTGCATACAAAAATTTATTTTAAATGATTTCCAGGTCATTTTTGGCTTATTTAAAGGGCATTTTCCCATAAACGTATTAAATGCATGCATCATCTTTCATATCAAATTCTTACATTTTATTAATAATTTCACTTAATATAATAAGACAATATAGGTCTGTTACCAATCAAATGAAATCAGTACGAAACCGATATCTTTCCACTGCAGAAGAAACAGAAGTGCCTGAAGTGGGATTTAGATGCATTTACACAGACGGTTTAATGCAGCTGAAATGTAGTATGAATGCATTTACACTGCAAAATTATAACCGCATAGATAATGTTGTGAACATGGTGTTTTAAAATAGTTTTTTAAAATAAATATATATACAGATATGAAATGTTGGAAAAAATGCAAAGATAAGCTACTATGAAAGTAAACCGCCAGTAGGTGGCAGCAAGTGACTGTCTTAATTAATGAGTCATTGAAGCATCTTTTCAACCATTCGTTCAGACGGCTGATTCATTCAAGAAAGAAGCAAGTGCCTCCCTGCGTCCCGATGTGCATACTATCCACCCTCTGCCCTAAATAGTATTGAAAATTACTATTATCACATTGAATTTAGGATTTTCATTAAATCCCAAAAATAATAATAGAGCTATCCGTACACTTTTCCAAAGAGAAATTGTTACTGTTCCTTATGTTTTGTCTCATTGGGTCTCTTTATTAAATGGAAAATTGATTTGCTGGAGAAAAGTGTGTTTGTTACCACAGAAATATCATCTTAGAAATAAGATTAAAGAAGTTTCTTATAAGCTTATTCATAGAATTTATCCAGCAAATCATTATTTACAAAAATTAAAAAAAGGAATAAATGTAAATTGTATTTTTTGTAATGAATATGAGGAAACTGCCTTGCACTTATTTTGGTACTGTACATACTCAGTTACACTATGGTGTAAGGTCCAAAAATTTGTTAGCGAAAATATTCAGCGTTTAAGACTTCTTCTTCACTCCTATGGGAAAATTTACTCTTTGGCTTTACTGACTATCCTGACCAAGAGGAACTGTACTTTTACTTAATTAATTTACTTATTCTATTGACCAAATTTTACATTCATAAGTGTAAATTTACCAATAAAAAACCCAATTTTTATTGTTGACTGAAATATTAATATATATTGACAGTATCAGAGACTCCGTGAATAAGAAAGCTGTAAGAACTTTGAAAACTTGTGAACTTTATAATATATTTATTTGATTTTATATATAGTGACAGTGTATATATAGCTTTGTATTTTTGTTTTGAAGTTTATACTTTCTGCCCCTGTCAACTGTTTTTTGTTTGTTTTAATTTCCCTTCTATCTTTCCTTTTCTTATTTTAATTTCGTTTTCTTGATAACATATTGTGTTGTTATGTTTCCTGAATAAAAAAAATAAAATAAAAAAAATTATATATATCTAGCATTACGCAGGCCCCTGTCTTTATGAATGGCCCACTGAATCATTGACTCACTCGATTCAAAATTCAAAAATGCGAATTATTCGAGCCACCTGTGTGTTGCTCAGAGATGCGCGACTATACTGCTGTGATCTTTGACCATCGTTCCTTTAAAGCTGCCGAAGCTTCGCACAAAGTCCCAGCAAGCCCTTGAATCTGAAAAACATGAAAGTACACCTAACCTAATTGTGCTCATTGTGGTAGACCATGTCATGCCTATTACAGACAACAAGGTCCATTTAAAAGCAAGCACTATTTAAAAACTTTATGGAGCCCAGACTGCCTTTCTTCCTCCTTTTGAGGTGGAGTCCAGTCTGAGAAAGAGATGAGCCAAATCTGATCTCCACCGCCCCATCAGATGGGTTCACGAGAACGCACAGATGATTAGCTCCTCAGATTAGAGGGGTTTTGGACATCTGAAGACTGATTTGGTTGTTGGGGAAGACCAGGACTACCCGAAAACTGCCCTGCCCCCATGAGCGCTTAACTTGACTAGACACCGAGAGGGTGGGCCAAGATTAATTGGACCAAATCTTGTTGGTTCTTTGGGCGAAGGTTTTGGGGTGTGTGACTGTACTGAAGCGCTAACCTTTGCCTCCATGGACCGGTGTCCAACAAATGGGGCGGCCTGCACACATCCCATGATATGGAAGGTAAGAGGAGGGGACGGTCTTCTGATTGATATGTTTCAATATGAGTCATTTTGGAGGGATTTGGATTAAGCTTGAGTAGGTGTGACAGTCGAGGCTTTTCTGTAAAACGGCAAGCTTCAGACATGAAGGTGAACAGTATGCACAAGAAGCTAGTTGTGATTCTTGGTTTTCTCATGGATTATAACTTTTCAGATCTGCTTGTGCAACTGTAGCTTGATTTAGTTGATTCACATGACTTTTTGCTTGTCAAAACAAGGCAACCGTTGGCTTTATCACTAAAGGAGCACTTGATGGGGTGATTTTATTTGGTTGAATATTTGGAGTATTCTACTATCTAAAAGTTCATACTATTTTTTTCTATATATTTAAATAGATAATCATTTAAATATTTGGGGATAGTAAGATTTCTTTGGATAAATTAATACTTTTAATATTGATTTTTCAGCGGGCGGCCAGGATGCATTTTAAAAGTGATGATGCCAATTCATGTAATACCCATTTGAACCAACCATCCCTGTTTCAAAATGAATGCGTTCTTTTGAACTTCTAATTCAATCCAAATTCAGTCAAAGAATCTGCCTTGAAAATAACCACTGATAAACAATAATTAGCTTATGATATTTCTGATGGATCCTGTGCACTGAAGACTGTAGGTAAAAATAAACGATGGCTGAAATTCGCTTTGGGTGCAAATCCAGGCATATTTACATTTTACATAATATTCTAATAGAAATTGTATCTGGAATATCTTGGGTTCTAACCCATAGTACATGTCCAAAAACATGGAAATGAATATCGACCAATAATGTTTTTTTGCAAATGTCCAGTGTTTCTTGTCTTGGGATTCTTTGAAAAGTGCCCTCTTGGAGTACCCCGCCATGTGTAAATCCCATGGCAACGTGCATTCCTTCCTAGAAGAAGGCCCATGCTCAACAAGACTCTGTTTGGTCTAAACGATTGTCCTTTGGTCATGTTGCGACGGGCAGGGATTTGTCTGTGTGTCATGGTTGCATTTGAGCATCAGTCATATGATGTTGTAGAACTGTCGGAAGAGAAAGTCAAACCCGGACAGAGTGACTTTTTTTTCAGGCAGCAGGTAAATTAGCATACGTTTTCGATGCTAACGTGTACCACTGAGTGACGCAACCTACCCACGTGGCATGATCAAAGCCGTACTGATGTCTGATGGTCGACTCCACGCTGGGGGTGCATCTCGTTCCTGTAGTGTTTGTCCCATCCAATGATGGCCGGCCGTCCGACTCGCCAGGGGGAACTGGAACGGTCAAGAACAGGCCCCCATGGACGCCAGCAAGGGTGCCCTTTTTTGCTAGTCATGTGATCTCCGCTGTCCTCTTGGATGAGTCTGACAGCAGTTCACTTTTATGACAGTTACATCATCAGCCTTCTGCTTCGACTAATGTGTACCATACCACAAGTTTAACGGCCCTGCTCAGGCACAAACACCGACCACTCCTCTGGGTAGACTCCTCTGCCAAAGCAGGTGTTTATCAATCAACAAAAATGACGGTCTCATTTAAAAACACGCCAACTGACTGGAAGTGTTTGCAGTTTCTTTGTAACAACTAATAACTACCCAGGAGTCAATTCCACGGCACAACAGATGCTGCGAATATAAATAGTTTGAATGTTTTATAGATCTGATTACTTGAATTAATTTATTTTGACTAATACTAAAAAATACTTCCGTCTTGGTTGATATCTAAATTTAGAATCTTTTTTAAATATTATAAATATTGTATTTTTTGTTTTTGATGAATCTAGAAGAATTTTTTTTTGGTGTGTTTTTGCCAATTTGTACACGCATCCTGTGTCAACCGTTCTTGTAATTAATTAATGATTTACTCGGTGTGTGCACGACCGAGAGGCGGAATACATTTCTCCGCTGTCAGGAGTGAGAGCTCTGTTACGATCAGATTTGCTTAAAATCTTTGTCGCAGGACCTGGTCGGTATCCTGCGCGGGAATTCCACCTCGGTTCCGTCTGTTGACCTCCTCACTCCTGGTCGGCCGGGCTGACCCCCGCTCGCACCGCACGCCCCCTTCAGACCCTGGAGGGGAAGAGACGCCGGCAGGAAGCACTGAACTAGGGTCAGTCTGGGATACACACCTTCCCACATCATTGCAGATAACTTATATGATCGCTATCACACCGAAGAAAGTCACAAAAAAGTGGATGAGAAAATTCTAAGTTTTTTATAATCAATCTGAAACAATTCATAGAAGCTGTTAGGCATCTCGTGAACGAGCAGCAACAATGAACCTGACATCTGAAATTGAGCAATGGAAGAATCAATGTGACTGCATGATTAATAGTGACAATAAACAAAACCACAATCACGATAGTGCACTTGTGTGATTTAATTTGTGTAAGCGTCTGTGAATGTAAATAAATGCAGTGGCAATGCACATTTCAAAATGTCAAATCTACAAGTTTCGACTTTTTCTTTCCTTAATTTTTTCTTGAGACTTTTGTTTTGCATGATTTGAATTATTTTTTTTTTTTTGTTTTTTTGTTTTATTTTTTTTTTTTTATTTTTTTATCTTTTTTTTTTTTTTTTTATTATTTTTTATGTTTATATTTTATTGGGAAAATTATTTTTGGGGGGGGGGGATGGGTTTTTATTTTTTTTCTTTGTTTTTTTTATTTTTTTTTTATTTTTTATTTTTTTGTTTTTTTATTTTTTTTTTTTTTATTCTTTTTATTTTCATATGAAACAGCGCAAGTGATAATAATCACTAATAAGGAGAAATTTGCCTCTTCAGCATCAAGGAGCATATCAGCATTATTCTGAAGGATCAAGTGACACTGTAGCCTGGAGTAATGAATGCTGAAAATTCAGCCTTGCCATCAAAGGAATAAATTAAATTTTTGAAAATATATTCCTCGTGAGTCAAGCCGTTATTTTAAATTGTAATAATATTTCAAAATATTACTGTTTTTGCGGTGTTTTTTAAATCAAATAACTGTAGCCTCTGTGAGTGTAATACATACAACGAAAAAAATATTTATTTGGAACGTAGTGTATAAGTAAAAGTGTATATATTTTTTACCTTCACTATGGTTTATTTTAAATATTGGAATGTAAAAATTATCTGTTTTTATTTATAAAAAAGTACAAATATTTCATGCAATATCTCAACATGTCATCATAATAGCTGCATGCAGAATAAACATTCATTTTGTAAAGGCTGTGAATCAAATAAATTTGTGCAAGGCCAGTTTAAAGTGTAGCGCAGTACTGTGTTCATTTACACGCGAGCAGCTGATGATCCAGTGTTTTCAGTGGCTCACTTTGCAGTAAATGTACAACACCAATTAAGCTCTGCAAGCACTATGATTTTGGGGCACTTTTACCCCCGGTTTCACAGACAAGGCTTAAGCATAGTCCCATACTAAAACTAAGTTAAAATTCTGAGCTGTTTCAACTGAAAGAAACTTGCACTGACTGATCTTAAAATATATCAGTGCCTTTGTTTTGTCTCAAAATGCACAACACCAGTAAATGTTTTTTATTTTTTTTTTTTTTTTTTTTTTTTTTTGTTTTTTTTTTTTTTTTCCTAGCACATTTATAAAAACTTACTTTAGTCCTAATTGACTATTGGCCTACATCCTGTCTTAGTCTAAGCCCTGTCTTTGAACCGGGCCATAATGTGCAGAGTAGAAACATATAACCAGACATCTCCCCGAATAAAAAAATATGAAGAAGGGAAAGTGTTTATAAATCTGTTGTCAACAAAAGAGAAGCTTTAAGGACTCTGATGGTTTCCAATAAAAAAATAAAAGCACAATAGTTTTGCATTTGAAAATAAAGAAATTAAGGGTGCTTTGTTCCGAAACAGGGATTAAAATTATTTCAATGTTGCTTTTTATTCTTGGTGCGGTTCCCTTTCACACGGCAACGTTTCTAAATGGACCAAATTTGTTAATACAAGTCAAGCGAGTAAACTGTTCTCTCATTGGTCACAGTTCATGGTTTATTTTCCGGGATTCCACCGCTGTCACGGCTGTCATCCGTCAGGATGGAACAATATCAGCTTTGCGGGCTTATTGTTGTTTTTTTTTTGTAGCTGTCCTTATATTAATTTATCATTTTGAGCAGGTGTCCAGGATTCATCGGGAAAACATTTCTAAAATGCACCTACCCCTCTTAAAAAAAAATAAGGTGACCTTTCATAACCAACGATGCCATAGAAAACCTTTTTGTCTAAATGGTTCCATGATGAACCTTTAACATCTGAAGAACCTTTCGGTTTCACAAAGGGTTATTTGTGGCGAAAGCAGGTTCTTCAGATTATAAAAAGGTAAGAAAGAGATGTTCTTTAAAGAACCTTTGACTGAATAATTCTTTGTGGAACCAAAAATGGACTAGCTGAACGCCGTCTATGGCATCGCTTGAAGACACCGGTTGGTCACCTTTATTTTAAGAGTTACCGAACTAAGAGGCAACTAGATGGCATATAAAATGAAAGTGTGCCCGTAATTTTTTGGTTTTTTTTTTTTTTTTTTGCTCACACACAGACATTCACAGTTTCATTTTGAAGTATTAGCAAAACAACAAAGCTAATGTTTTGCTACTATGTTCTCACGGAAACTCCGTAATTACCCATTTATAATTGTGATGTTCGTCAGCCTTGGATTCGGATTGCTTTCTCACAAACTACAACCAACCACTCCAGAGTTCGTTTCCGCCATCGAGCCGCGACCAACCTCGATTCCAAGGCGATCTGGCTGTATTGTTTTTTTTTTTTTTTTTCGTTTTTTTTGGCGCGGATCGAGTGCATTTGGTGCCGTGTTCACATATGCCCAAAACGAACCGAGCTAAGGGGGGGAAACGGGGGGGGGGGGGCGCCATGTTCCGAAACAACGGGCCAGGTGTGAAAGCACCCTAAAAGCCAGAAAAATGTATATTGTACTTTTATTATTATTGTATTACTTGCAATAGTTATAATATTTCTGTATTATTCTTATTATATTTACCTGAGATACTTTTTTTATTTTACAGTGAAATATTACAACAGTAATATTTCTTATTTTGTTTAATATTTCTATTTCCTCGTGATCACATGCAATTTTGCCAATTTTTACACGCTTAAACAAACAAGCACAGCAAACCTGGAGCTTTTTTTTTTTTAAATCACATGCACAAGTTTTACCACAAAATTGCAATTCTTTAAAATTAGATTCTTTTTCGATTGTTCAGCACTAAAAATACAGTGATGGTGTCAGATACAGATGCCATGGCCGTCATCCTCATGTGTCTGTTGTGTTTTTCTGTCTTTTAACAGAGAACGTAAGACCGGAGGAATGAAGCTGAAAAGCAGAGAAGGAAAAAAGCCCCGGCGACGCCACACTGACGTGAGTATTGTCCTCCCTCCGCAAAAGTCTCCGACGGCGCGTGTGATAACTTTTAAAAAAAAAAAAATACAAAATAAAAAAAAAAAAAAACGTAAAGAAAAATAAAAAAAAAGAAAAAAAAAATCCTACTTGACTGTGTACACCACTGTTGCCTAGTAGAAATGTAATATCTCCTAACATCCGACAGTGTTATATTAATAGACCCTACCAATATTTTTACAGGACAAGTACCTGTATAGACTTGTATGTGGGCTTCCCTATCCAACATAGCGTACAGGAAATGACACGTCTCTGAATCATCAGCAGCCCCAGGATGTGGTGGCTTGATGGATATCTTGATCACATCTCGAGTTCATTGGAAATGGCTGGAAGTGGTCTGTCTGTGGCCAACCTTTGACCAGCGCTGTTCTGTCGCCCCCTATAGGACCCCAGGAAGGAGTGCTTCAGCCTCAAGTTTGACCTCAACATAGACATTGACACAGAGATCGTCCCCGCTGTCAAAAAGAAGACATTACGGTAAGTCAGAGAACAAATCTGTGTTCTCAGCTGTTCTCTACCAGCTGAGGAATAAAATCAGCTGTTTCGAAGTTTTCGTCGTGTTTCGGTTTAATAGGTAGTTTATGCTAAATGTGTCCATTGCGTAATCAATATTTTAGGTTAGAATTTATTTGAATATGCAGTACTCTACGAACGTTTGGACTTCGTAAGATTAGCAGTGATTAATTACATTGTCACAAGTGCAGAGAAGACCTTTTTTTTTATCAAAACTATAAAAAGGGATAGTTCCGGTCCTTGTTTCTGATTGGTTGATCCACCGTTTCGAAGTGGAGCTGTTGTAAATGTGTCTCTACCAACACACACCTTTGTTTACGGTTTGTGTGTTGCTCTGCCACACATTCACTTTGTTGCAACCCCACTGATTCCTGAGTAACTACATTTCTTAGGATGGAAGAAATACTGTTTTTTTTATTTATATCAACTCCTTTTTTTTTTGCTCCGTTTTGTATTTGTGACTTTACTACGTATTGGAATACCCGTTTTATACAAAGCATTAGTTGCGTGGAATTATTCTTTAATTATTTTACCAGCAGATTTCTGTTTTGAATAAATGCTGTTTTTTTTTTTTTTACTTCTCCTGTAATAGAAAAATTCTTACAGTTTCCACAAAAATATCAAGCAGCAAAACTGTTTTCAATCATGATAATAATAATAAATGTTTCGTGATTAGCAAATCATTATAGTAAATGTTTCTGAAGGATCATGTGACACTGAAATAATGATGCTGAAAATTCAGCTGAAAATCCATTCAAATATCCAGTTATTTAAATTGTAATACTATTTCGAGTAGTACTGTTTTTTGTTTTTTTTTTACTGTATTTTTTGATCAAATAATG
>JADLZN010001235.1:0-161215 GCA_018155175.1 Sinocyclocheilus anophthalmus
TCCTGTTTTTCCAATATTAAAATACACATTTAAGTAAATATTTATTAAAATTGATTTATGAACCAATTTGTAAATACATATTTGGGTTACAGATATGGGATTTTGCTGATTTGATAATAACGTGTTTAATGAAAGCCAATAAAATATTATTATGCTGAAACTAGTAAAATCTTTGTAGTGAATGTATTAAATAATGTTATTAGTCTTTCCTTCATGTGACGGGGTAGCCCACAGGGAACTTTATGATTATGCAGTACTTTTAATTATAAACAAGCCCGAAGAATAATGTTAGTAACTAAACAGTTGATGGTAGCCATTGACTTAAAAATAAATGAAAATACTATGGAAATCAATAGCTGCTGTCAACTGATTGGCTACCAACGATCACGAAGAAATAAACCCTACAGACTGAAGAATTGTCAATTTTGGGGAAACTGTACCTTTAACGATGGAGACGAAAGGATAGTTTGGTTGGTTAAATATAGATTTTTTTCTTTTCTTTTGCCCTCCTCCATTCTTCAGAGAACGCTTCAAGAGCCGAAAGACAGAAGAGCTACTAGCTCAACTTTACAACAACATCATAGTACTGCAACCTATCTGGTGACCCTAAGCTTGCCCCCCTCACCTCCACCTCACGAGACGCCTTTAATGCATAATTACACCAAAACACCCAGAATCCTCCAGGACTCCATCACATCTGTGTGAGCCTCATGTTTACATATCCATCCATTTTGGAGGGCCTGTTTCCCATTATAGCATCTGTGTAGCTTCAGGTCGGCCTGGGAAAGGATGTATGTGTTTTTAACAGCGTCACAGAGTTAATGTTTGGAGGAACTTCAATTTATAAATGGGCTTTAGCTCAAATCACTCCTGCTGCTGGAGTCCCAGAGTCCTTGTTTAATGCTCAAGAAAACCTGTACAGTAGTGTTTATGATACAGTATCAATACCACAGTTTTTGATTTACCCTATGTCTGGAAGAATTTCATTCTTTGAGTTTGAAAGTCTTTGTTTTTGTGAAAAAAATCAAAAACACATTTCCGTTGTGCATTTTACAAAATCCATATTTGTATTTATTTTTTTAAGCCTGTTACAATCAAACAACAAAACAATCTATAGATTGTTTTAAAAATCATGGAAACAAAGGGACATAACTCATTACTGTTTAAATACTTTTAGCTGTGTTTTTATTGATTTGTAGATTCTATATTTTTGACTGTGCCATTATGTTTGCTTTTATATTATGTTAGATTTTACTGTATATTTTACAGAAATCTTTATGGGTGAATCTCTCAAAAACGGTCAAGGAATGTCCAGATCATATTTCATCCACAAAAATTAAAAAAAGGAAAGGAAATGGATTCTCATTACTGTAATCTGAAATAGAATTGAATTAAATTAGTCATTGCATCTTGACAGAAGGATTGAGAAGTGTTTTGTATTACGAAGTAACTTTCTGAATTATTGTCATGTCACAATGCAAAAAAAAAAAAAATCTCAGGTACAAAATAGGTTTTCTTAATGCAAAAATACTTTTTTTTTTGTTTTTTTTTTTGGGTTGTACTATGATGCCGGATGTTCGTTAAGTAAATTCAGTGACTTATCAAGTGTCATTATTGGGATATTTTTCATATTTTCAATATTACCAACAGTTGGCGTTTTGCTGCAATCAATACATTTGACTGAATATTGGTATAAATGGTTGAATTACATCACTGTATTGTGTTCTTTCTGTTCTGAGAGCAACTTGATTAAATGTCTCTGTTAAATGTCTACAGGCAAATCTGGCTTATATCATTACTTTTCTGTTGCATGCTTTACATCAAACCAACTTTAGATGACATTACATATAAGAGGCAAAAAAAATATTATTTTTATATTTTGTTTTCATTTTGTTTTTTAGATAAATGTTAGTAATTTTTTAATCCTGTTTTGATTCAATTTTTTAAATGTTATAGTTTTACATTTTTATTTGAGTTTTTTTTTTTTATTTTATACACAAGTTAAATGAGAAGATATGAGAAATTTGCATTTATTTTTGGTAATTTTAGATTTAGTAAAAGCGTAATAACCCCGATAAGAGGACCACACATGTCTATGTGTTTGAGGTTTTACATAAGTGTCTAATTTCCAACACAGTCTATTTAGCAAGACCATTTAATAGGCCAGTTGGAAACTCCCAGGTGATTATATGGTTTTCCTCAGCCTCCAGAAAAGTAGATCAGCACTAACACACACACACACTTTGCATTGATTTAGGGGGCTAAACATACAAACACACCCTCTTACACAGTGCATGTTTTCCCAAAACAGTGTTGTGGTCTGCCTGACCTTGTGTTGAACACACAGAGTGACCGTGTTCACCTCATCTTCCAAACAAATACACAGAGTTCCCTTCCACTGTTTGTTTACTTTTCCTCTAGATGTGTTGTAGCTTCAGTGAGGATTTTAGTGAGAAAAGTAATGGATTTCTATTTCTTTTTCCATGTAAGTGTCACAGATTTTTTTTTTTTTTACACAAAAAAAACACTACTAGTTCAAATGGGGACTAAAGGGATGAAAAGAATGTGTATTTTTTTTAAGTTTTTTAAAGTCTCTTATGCCCACAAGGCTGTGGTATTTAAGCAAAACAATTTATGTAAAAAACAGTAAATACTGCGAAATGAGTACAATTTAAAAAACAACTACTTTTCCAGAGCATATATTTAAATGTAATGATTCCTGAATTTTAGGCAGCGTTACTCATGTTTGTGACCGTCTGTCTTAGTGGTAAAAATCATATGCTGATTGGTGCTCAAGAAACATTCTTATTATATTTTGCATTTAAAATTTGGGGGAGGAAGTAGAATTAATAATATTAACTTTCACACTTTAGTAAGTCTTAAAACTGTTTTCAAAAGTAGAACAGAAAACCATTATTAAAATGAGCACCATAATGTATACTATTTAGTAACAATCCACATATTAGGATGATTTCTGAAGGATCATATGACACTGCAGGTGGAGTAATTGCTGCTGAAAATTCAGCCATCACAGGAATAAACTACGTTTAAAATATATGTAAATAGGAAAGTTAATGTAATAAGATTTCAACAATATTGCTGCCTTGTGTTGATTTGTGCTCAAATAGTATATATTATATAACATTTATTTTAGAAACATTAAACATTTTAATTATTCCAAACTTTTCACAGGTATAGTGTAACTGACAACTTAGCAATGTAAACCATGTAAATTATAGCATTATTTGATCAATTATTAGATTAAGCACTTTTATAATCTGCCAGATGCTTCTGGGCAAGCTGTGTCAGTGGCTAAACAGCTATTGATAAGCTTAATTCAAATTCAAAAACTACTGTTACAAAATGTTGAAAATTGCTTTACTACATTCAAATAGTCTGAACACTTTTATGTGAAAAATGTGAATACTGTGCAGTGAATTGGATAGTGCATTCTTATATAAAAATAAATATTGTTCACATATTCACTATTTTACCCATACCTGACATGATACAACTTACCTCTCTTCATTCTCTGCTAATGTCTCCACTGCTAAAAGGACATACAGTACTATCACAACAAAATGAACAATTCGCCTAACTCTCGCATGCACTTTAAAACATTTTCCTCTCTCCTTTGTCCTCCCCCTCCTTCATCAACTATAATTAGCTGACGACTTTGCCACATTCTTCATTAAAAAAACATCAGTGCTCAATTTGCCACACTACAAACTGTCAAAAACATCTTACCAGCAAACACACTCGTTCACATCCTTCTCTCCACTCTCTGGGCCGAAGTCTTCTAACCATCCTTCCAACATGTACTAACTGGTCCGCTGATCCTATCCAATTATCTCCTTCAAGCCATTTCTCCGCAGTTCTACCTGCACTTACATGTTATATTAAAACATCCCTCACACTGGTGGGTTTCCTCCAGCCATTTGACAGGCTGTAGTAACACCACTTCTTAAGAAACCCTCTTAACACATCTTTTAATGTGAATACAGAACGATTTCCCTTCACCTTCAGTGCAAAAACCCTTGAAAGAGTGTGTGTTTCAAACCCAAAGTCTCTGCGTTTATCACACAGAATAACCTCCTGGACAGCAACCATTCTGGCTTCAGAAGTGGACATTCGACCGAGATTGCCTTGCTTTCAGTTGTTGAAGCCCTGAGACTGGCTTCCAAATCTTCTATACTTATCTTACTAGATCTGTCCGCTGCTTTTGACACAGTTAAAAGCCAGATCCTCCTGTCAACCTTATTGGCAAAAGGTATCTCAGGAACCGCACTCCAGTGGTTTGACTCTTACCTCTCAGATAGGTCCTTCAATGTGTCTTGGAGAGGTGAGGTGTCCAAGTCAACATCTATCTACTGGGGTGCCTCAGGGCTCTGTTCTTGGACCGCTTCTCTTCTCTGTCTACATGGCATAACTAGGTTCTGTCATTCAGAAACATGAATTTTCATACCACTGCTATGCTGATGACACTCAACTTTACCTCACATTCCATCCTGATGATCCAATGATAACTGCTCGCATCTCAGCTTGTCTAAAACATTTCTTGTTGGATAAGGACATCAACTTAACTCAACTGGCTAAGACAGAAAGGTTGTGGTTTTCAAACAAACCATGACAACTTTGTCAAAATTTTCACATCCCAGTTCGGTCATCAACCATAATCCTTCAAAAAACGTAGAAACCCTTGCGTTGTGATGATGATAAGCGAATTCTCAGACACCATTGGTAAAGCTGCACGATCCGCAGATTGCTTTATACAAACATTAGGAAGTCAGGCCTTGCTCGAACGACGCCTTATTGTTGAAGAGCTAAAGGAGGCACGATCACTTTTAATGACGTTTCAGTAACTGTTCCCTATGGTGGAATGACGGCCTAAAATCAATCCGAGCAGCTGAGGCCTTTACCCATTTCAAGAAAGACTAAAACGATATGTTCCATTTTATTTGACCCTTCCTAACTTAGCACTTTAGTTCTATTTAATTCTACTTTATCTATGATTTTTTTTATTTAAAACAACCACTAGCTTTCTGATTTGTTGATGTATCTACTGGTTTTCTTTGTGTGTGATGTGGTGTATATATATATATATATACAGTGGGGAAAACAAGTATTTAGCCAGCCACCAATTGTGCAATTTCTCCCACTTAAAAAAATGAGAGAGGCCTGCAATTTTCATCATAGATATACCTCAACTATGACAGACAAAATGAGAAAAAAAAATCCAGAAATCACATTGTAGGATTTTTAAAGAATTATGCAAATTATGGTGGAAACTAAGTATTTGGTCAATAACAAAATTTCATATCAATACTTTGTTATATACACTTTGTTGGCAACGACAGAGGTCAAACGTTTTCTGTAAGTCTACACAAGGTTTTCACACACTGTTGCTGGTATTTGGGCCCATTCCTCCATGCAGATCTCCTCTAGAGCTGTAATGTTTTGGGGCTGTCGCTGGGCAAAACGGATTTTCAACTCCCTCCAAAGATATTCTATGGGGTTGAGATCTGGAGACTAACTAGGCCACTCCAGGACCTTGAAATACTTCTTAAGAAGCCACTCCTTCGTTGCCCGGGCGGTCTGTTTGGGATCATTGTCATGCTGAAAGACCCAGCCACGTTTCATCTTCAATGCCCTTGCTGATGGAAGGAGGTTTTTGAAGTATTACTGGACTTCATTATAGGTTGGTTTGAACTTCTTTACTAGGTGCTCAACATAGTTCAACTACACAGACACTTCCGGTACACCCTGTACGTATTGCGTAACCCCACATACTACGTATCACAACATCCCCCCTGTTTAACATAAGAGTGTAAACATCTCAGACAACCATGACAACTATATATATATTCCATAAACTGTAAGCCATTCCAGGCTTCTTTTTTTTTTTTTCAATGGAGTGCACATTATAACAGCAGTGAACATTAATAAACTGGTTACTTACAGAAAAAAAAATTCAGTCCATATTTGGAACTCTTTTCATTTAGCTTTACACATAGTCCTTGTATTGCACTGGCTTAATTATGATTCGTCCAGACCTTGTGCGTGTTGGTACTGCTGTCTCATTGCCTATATTATCTGTTTTTGTTTCAAGAGGTTGAGTGATTTTGCTTTCGACTGTATCCTTGTGGCTTTGTTCAACCACATCTCTTTTAGGTGTTTCGGCGAATTGCACTTTCTTCTGGATGTTCTGTGTTTGTGTTGCATACATCTCTCGAAGATGGCTCCTGGTACGTCTGATTGTGTTTCCATTTGGTGTTTGAACCAAGTAGCTTTTTGGCTCCCAGCACTTTTCCACTATAGTCCCTGGGTGCCATGTTCTCCTCTCCTTGTCCAGCACTCTTACACACTGTCCACGGAACAGTGGAGGTAAGTCTCTACCACTACATTGATCATGATGTGTTTTCATCATTGTTGATTTTTTTTCCAGGTGTTGTCTGTGTTCTAGTTTCCCTGGATCTCCATGACTTGGTAGGAGTGTGGTGATAGGTCTGCCAAGAAGCAATTCTGCAGGGGATGGTAGATCACTGTCAATGGGCGTCGCTCGCACTTGCAACAAGGCTACTCGTACATCTCCTTTGTGTTGTATTGTTTTTTTGATGATGGATTTAATGTGTCTCACATGTCTTTCAATAAATCCATTACTTTTTGGGTAGTGCGGTGAACTTGTGGTGTGATTTATTCCCCAATCAGCTATGAATTTTTTGAAGGGTTGTCCTGTATACTGTGGTCCATTGTCTGTCATTATTTCATCTGGTCGACCAAATAAAGACATGTAACTTTGCATTTTTTGTGCAACTGCATGGCTGCTTACTGGAATAGGCATTTCATCAAACCCGGATCTTGGAATACCTGTCCACAGCAAGTGAGGAATGATGCGTGAATCTCAAACAGATCAGATGGCCCCCCCCCCCCCCCCCCCCCCCCCAGGTACTGCAACGGCTTTTGTGGGTGTTTGTGTGGAAATTGTGAGCGGTTCTTTTGGTTGTGCGTCTTGGTGCTCTGCACAGGTACTGCAGGACTTGCACATTTTTTCAATGTCTGTGTTTATCTTTGTCCAATACACACTCTCTCGAGCCAACCGGCGTGTTTTTTCGATACCTTGGTGGCCTGCATGGAGCTGAATCAGAATGTCGGTGGTCATAGATTCTGGAATAAGCACTTGTCTGCCTTTGAAGGCAACTCCTGCTTCTATGGCGAGTTCATCTCTGAAAGGCCAATAGCTGCGTAGGTCTTTTGGCAGGTCTTGTATCTTATCTGGCCATCCCTGATGGATTATTTCTTTTAATGCACTGAGCTTGGGGTCCTTTGCAGTCTCAGTTCTGAGATCCTCTTGCTTGTTCGGAGAAAAGTTTACAATTGCGACAGTATGATGCTCAGGGTCTTCAAATTCTGCATCCAGTCCATCAATGCGTTCATCAAGTTCAATATCTTCATTGTTTTCAGGGTTTGGCAGGCGGCTGAGAGTGTCTGCAAGAATCATCTGGTTTCCAGGACGATACATGATGCTGTAGTTGTATCCCTGCGTCTTGATCAGCATTCGTTGCAGTCTGGGAGGAGCAGCATGTAGAGGCTTCGTGCATATGGTGACGAGAGGTTTGTGGTCAGTTACCACAATGAATGATTTGCCATACAAGTATGTGTGATATCGCTGCATACCATACACAATAGCAAGCATTTCTCTTTCAATGTTGCTGTACCTTGATTGACATTCAGTTAGTGTTTTTGAACCGAAAGCAATGGGCCTGTTGTCTTGCACCAGTGCTACACCAATACCTTTCTGTGATGCATCTACCTCCAATGTGAGGGTGGTTGCGGGGTTGTAGTATTTTAAGCAAGCATCAACAGTCACAGTTGTCTTTAGGTCTTCGAAGCACTTCTGGTAATCACTGTCCCAAATCCACTGTGAGTCGCTTTTCAGCAGTCCTCTCAGATTGTGGGCTTTATCTGCAAACTTCGGAATGTAGGGCGACAGGTAGTTCATCATGCCCATAAATCGATGTAGATCATCCTTGCTTTGTGGCGTTGGCATTTTTTGTATGTCTTGTACTTTGGCTGGGTCTGGTCTGATGCCATTGTCTGTGTACAGATTGCCAAAAAAAGATATGCTCTGCTGCTTGATGATACACTTGTCACTATTAAACACAAGTCCTGTTTCTGCAGCTCTTTCCATTAGGCTTATTAGGTTCCTGTCATGATCCTCCTCGTCAACTCCACATACTGCAACGTCATCTGCTATGCCGATTACACCGTGAAGACCTTCAAGAATTTGGTCCATTTTAGCTCGAAAAAGGTCTTGGGTCACACTGAGACCAAATGGTAAGCGTCTCCAGCAGTATCTGCCAAAAGGAGTACGGAACGTGGTTAGGATTTGTGAATCCTCATCAAGATGTATCGACCAGTATCCAGCTTTTGCGTCTAGCTTGCTAAAGACTTTTGCATTTGCAAATTTTGGGTTTAGTTCTTCCAGAGTCGGAATCTTGTGAGGGCACCTCTTCAGGCTTGCATTTAGTTTCTGTGGGTCTAAACAGATCCGCAGCGACCCGTCTTTCTTTGTGCTGAAGGCAAGGCTGGAACACCAATCCGTGTGCTCTTCTACTTTTCGCAGGACTCCTTGATTAACAAGTTTGTTCAACTCATTTTGAAGTTTGTCTTTGATGTGGATACTGCTTTTACGTGGGGGGTCAATGAATGGATTGGCACCTTCCTTTAGGATGAGCTTTGCTGTGCCTTTGAAACTGCCTATTTTATCAAATTGTTCTGGGTATTTCTCTTTCAGTTCTTTGATGCTTTTTATGTGTTGCCGGGTACTCTCGTTTGTTTGTCTTCCCTCCTTCACATTGTTTTCCTTTTCCACCATCATATCAACATTTACTGTCACAAGACTGAGGAGCTCACATGTGGGTAAGCCAACCACAGCTGGTCCAGGTACATCAACAACGTAAAATTTTGCATCTATCCATCTGGATTCTTTGTACTGGCATGGCATGCTGATAGTTCCGAAGCAGGGAATTACATCACCAGTGTGTGATGTTAGTTTTTACATTGGATGCTGGCTTAAGATGTTCCATGCTTTGTGTCGATGTACCATACATCTGCTTGAATGTACGAAATGGAAGTGTGTTTCCAGATGCCCCGGTATCTATTTTCAGGCGAAGCGTGTATCCATGTCCTTGCAGGAAGGGTGGTTTAACATTCAGAGTTGTGTATGCCTCATCCCTGGGTGGTTTCACATGGATGCTGTGCATGCACTTTGCACTGATAGTGATGGAGTAAAAGTGTTTTTGGTATGCATACTCGTCATCATCTTTAATGCTATGTACAACATCGATGCTGGTTTCATCTTTGCGTTTGTAGTCTTTCCTTGGGTTGATGTGGCTTTGGTATCTGTTGCATGTTCATGACTTACTCCTTCTGTGCTGGTTGGATAGCTGTCTTTGTCGTCTGCTCTTTTCACAACACTTTGCCCAGTGGCCTCTGTTACCACACATAGAGCATGTATCATTGTATGCCGGACACTGTCTAGGCTTGTGGTTTGTGTAACAGTTTTGACATGTTCGTCCTCTATTTTTAGTATGAACCTTTTCTGTGTTTGACATGCCAAGCTGTTGTATCTGTTCGTTTCCAGCTGCTAAGGCTTCATACTTTCTCCCCTCTGCTAATACGTCAGCAATGGGATGGCCTTTGGGCTTGCTGTAGAGATAATTTCCGAGAGCATCAAAAGGAGTACTGGCAATGATAAGCTCAACAAGACGTTCATTAAGCTCCTCGTCGGTAAGTTGGCATTTTAATGCTAAAGTTCTGGCTCTAGTCACAAAGTCATCAATGCTCTCATTTGGATTTTGCCTGTATTGCATGAGATGGAGCCTGTGAATTCTAAAGTTCACATTTAATTTTAGTTGTCCTTCAAAAAAATTCCACAAGGCTTTTTCTGATCTGCATCACTGAGCCCACTTGCATTGAGTCGTTTCAATCCTTCATCTCCAATTCCTCTACAAATTTTCCTAGCTTGCTTTTCTGCATCTGTTATCTCTTCATCCTCCAGGTACAGATTCATTTTTTGTCTGAATAAAGACATTGCTTCACTCATATCGGGGTCTGACCAGTTCATCATCGGTAAATGTGATGCCATTTTGTTGCGTTTATCTTGTACTCACTTTAAAAGCAGTTGTTTACTTTCCGTGTTTTGTCGTCAAGTTACTCTGGACCTTTTAGCAGTTATCACGCAGACAATGTGCTTCTTCCCGGTCCCACATTGGTGTACAAGAGATCGCGTCGTGGAGTGGATTCGCGCGTTATACAGCAGCCAGGTTATTAGATTCGCGGCATGATAAGTTTCCGCTTCATTGGTCACGAACACTCACGCGGTGATACTGTAGCTGTTTACCGCTGCCACCATGAAGTATTACTGGACTTCATTATAGGTTGGTTTGAACTTCTTTACTAGGTGCTCAACATAGTTCAACTACACAGACACTTCCGGTACACCCTGTACGTATTGCGTAACCCCACATACTACGTATCACAACAGTTTTCACTCAAAATCTCACGATACATGGCCCCATTCATTCATTCGTTTACACGGATCAGTCGTCCTGATCCCATTGCAGAAAAACAGCCCCAAAGCATGAGTTTCCACCCCATGCTTCCAGAGGTATGGTGTTTTATTTGGATGACACTCAGCATTCTTTCTCTCCAAAGGCATGGACAAGTTGAGTTTTACACAAAAGTTTTATTTTGGTTTCACTGACCATATGGACATCTCCCAATCTCTTTGGATCATCCAAGCTATTAGCAAACTTCAGAAGGGCCTGGAATTGTACTGGCTAAGCAGGGGGACAAGTCTGGCCAACTGCAGGTATTTGAGTCCCTGGTGGCGAGTTGTGTTACTGAGGTAGACATTTGTTACTTTGTTCCCAGCTCTCTGCAGGTCATTCGCTAGGTCCCCCCGTGTGGTTATGGGATTTTTGCTCACAGTTCCTGTGATCATTTTGACCCCACGGGGTGAAATATTGCGTGGAGCCCCAGATCGAGGGAGAATATCAGTGGTCTTGTATGTCTTCCATTTTCTAATAATTGCTCCCACAGTGGATTTCTTCACACCAAGCTGCTAACCAATTGCAGATTCAGTCTTCCCAGCCTGATGCAGATCTACAATTTTGTTTCTGGTGACCTTTGACAGCTCTTTGGTCTTGGCCATGGTGGAGTTTGGAGTGTGATTGTTTGAGGTTGTGGACAGGTGTCTTTTATACTGATTACGAGTTCAAACAGATGCCATTAATATAGGTAACGAGTGGAGGACAGAGGAGCTCTTAAAGAAGAAGTTACAGGTCTGTGAGAGACAGAAATCTAGCTTGTTTGTAGGTGACCAAATACTTACTTTACCAAGGAATTTACCAATTAATTATTTAAAAATCCTACAATGTGATTTCTGGATTTTTTTTCTCATTTTGTCTCATAGTTGAGGCATACCTATGATGAAAATTACAGGCCTCTCTTCATCTTTTTAAGTGGGAGAACTTGCACAATTGGTGGTGACTAAATACTTTTTGCCACTGTATATAGATATATATATATATATATATATATAATATATTAAAATCTTATAAATAACCTTGCTATGTGTACTGCGTTAGGCTAACCGAAACTTGTCATTTGCACATATATATTGTTGCTCTTTTGTTAGTTTTCATTGCTTCTATTGTCCTCGTTTGTTAAGTGCTTGGATAACCGCAATCGGCTAAATTACTAAATGTAAATGTGAACAACTATGGTTATACAGAATGATTTAACGTTTACACAATATTATTCTTCCAACTTCTATTTCAGTGAGAATGTCAAACTTAAAGCAGGACTGGTCAGAACTGCTTAGATAGCAGCACTTTCATAAATAGCTTTAAACATTCAAAACTAGATTATTGATCTTTTTAAAGTGTAGTTTACACAGCCTGACTGTGAGGGCTTTAAATAATAAACAAGCTTGTTCTGAGGAATGCCTTTGTCAACTGTGAGGAGATCCATATTGCTCTAGAATGTGTGGAGCTGCCATAGAGATTTTCAACTCAGTTGTCAAATAACAATTTTCTGTGACAGACCTTTTTGCCCAAGTAGGTTACTAAATTCACTATTTTAAATGAACCCCTGAAGCAAGAAAAGTACTTCTGTCAACCATGTTTATCATACAAGATAAAGACTTATAAGTGGTCTAGAAAAAGTCGATTTCCAATTTAGGTGATGAATATTGTGAATTACTCTTAACTTTAAAAAAATTAACAACACATCATTAGGGACTGTAAGGATGGTTTCCCTATGGTGGTTCAGGCTGTAGGATTGCCGAAACTCAAATAAACATTTATCAGCATGATGGTATAAAACTGTACATTTCTTGTCTGTTACCACCCACTGCCACTTATACCAACGATGGAAATAAGCACAGTTAGAATAGCTAAATATGTGGGAGAGCGTTGCTATTGAGTGACTATTGTATTGCAATAGGTAGCACTTTAATATTAACCTTGAATCAAGACTAGTTAGCACATAATTATTAATTGAAATGGTTTAATAACAATATTTTGTTATGGTTACACTTGAATTGGTTACAAAATAGATGAAAGATGGTAAAGCATAGTTAATTGTACCAACATGTAAAATATTACCTGAGAGAAAGATATAGAGAGAGGAAGAAAAAGAGGGAGAGAGGAAGAAAAAGAGGGAGAGAGGGCAGAGCCCCAAGAAGAGAGAGGCAGCAAAGGAAAGAGCAAAGCAAAAGAGGTAGCAAAGGAAAAAAGCCAGAGCAACAGTTAAAGTCCTCTTTTATCCCTTCCTTGACCATGTGACTAAAAACCAAATGTGAGGCATTCAAACTGACATCGGCAGATCCAAACTCACCACTGGGGCAAAAGGGTTGACAATAGCAGAACCCCGATGTTATACACATGTTGGCCTACAGGACTTGATCGATATCAGCACTTCTGTGCTTTCGGCATGCCAAATGGCCTTTTGTTACTGAAGATAGTTTGGGACAGAGAAAGCAGAAGTCTTTGATATCATTTGACCTTACAGGGACACAAACTCAGGAGCGACGTGAAAAAGGTAACAACAATACAATCCAAGGGGCTGCTTTCAGTAGAAATTTAATTAAAGCGAAGACATTTCAACTCCATTTCAAACTGTTTTAGGTTAACGGAAAGCAAGGAGCACAGAGGTTTGGGTAGTTCCGAACTGTTTCACCCCCCATCTCCCCCAAACGACAAATCTTGGATTTGTAAAAATCGTGTAGATAGTGACAATAATGCTTTAAACAGTTTTGCAAAGCAACAAAAATATAACAGACATAAAAACAAAACAGATTATTAATTAGTAATCGGCATCATAAAGAGTACTGTCCTCAAATCAGGAAAGCTCTTACAAAATTTGAATGCATCTTTAGGCATCAGTTCTAAAAATCTTAATCGTATATTACGTGAAGTGGTTCTGGTTGGCACAGAGACTTATGTGACAATTGTCATGATGGTCTGGTGAGTTAATCTTACAATGAGACATGCTTTTGGTAAGCCATCTCAGCCAATGTGTTTCCTCCTTTTCACAGTCGGGGCAGCATGATGTCGTGATTCAAAATATATGGTCACATGACAGTAAAAGTGTACTGTTGCCAAGAAATGGGGGTGGGTCAACTTACCCACTGGCCCAACTTACCCCACTATCCCCTGCTATGCAGAACATATGTTTTTAGCAGTTGCAAAGCAATTACTTATTCAAAAGGAGTACCTAGAAGTGCCTACAAAAGAAGTGCCTACTGTTTTATAGTTCCTGTAGGCAGTAGGTGGTATTTAGTATCCAGGAAATAGTAAAGAGCAAGTCCATTCTGAGCATAGGCCTTGACATTTGGGACAGGTTTTAGCTAAGGGTCATTGTAATTTTCCATCCAGCTTTTCTGTACTACCAACACATACATAAAATAAGTATAGACAAACCATTCTAACTCTAATTCATAAGCTAAACATTCTCGAAAGCTTCCCAGACCACTGAAGACCAATTCACATGTCCAGGCTTCTCTCCAGCAAAGCTCAACAGGTGGCAGTGTTGTCTTGTATTTAATTTTATTCACTTGTTCAGTCCATCAGCTCAAACAGAGTCACAGGTTTCATATGCTGGAATACAGGTTCGAACAATGTTGACAGCTGTAAAAAGTAATGTCAGGCACAGTGGTATGTGAGCAATGCCACTGTCTGTTAGTTCTCCCATGCTTATCTTGTCTTTGCAACCTGCTTGTTTGATGATTGAGATTTTTCCCATTACTTCTTTTGAGGGTTTTGCATGTGGAATTTGCAGCTTGTAAGGCCTTGCCTCCCACTGCATTCTTTACTTGCTCACACACAGAGTTCTCATTACGCAGTGCTGTATTTCAAGTGTCCTGTCCCATTTCTGTCAGCTACAGCAGTCTGTCAGAACGCAGTTCTCACCATGGCTTGGAATTGGTGTTCAGAGGAAGTAAATGCATCTATAGGACGATTACGACTTCAAACATGCCTGAAGTGACCACAAAACCATTCAGTTTATCCATAAATCTGCAGTGTTGTTGAAGTGGGGCTTGGGCATGTGTTGATCTCATAAGGGTCAATGTTTTAAACTTTCAGCTGTCAGATAGCCTGGCTGGCATTCCTTTAGCTTCAACTTCCCCCTGCGGCTGCTGATGTTAGCTAGGTCAACAGATCTCTATTGGGCCTGCAACAGGAACATCTCACCTGCTTCTGAGTGCAGTGAAGGGTCACCAACATTTATTTTTCTTTTGTGTGTATAGTTTCCATTTTCTCACAATTTAACCTGCAAAAAACAACTATAAATGAGTAATCTGTGGGTCCCCAAAAAATGACTTTGGGGCATTTTCATTACTCTGTTTGTTTAAGAAATCCAACATAGCAATACTGGCTCATCTAATGGCATTAGATTGTGGTTGGATTATGTGGACTGAAAAAGGCTGTGCTGCAGTTAAGCCAATCACATTCAGGTTTGCCTCCATTTCGGTATATAATGCTTACTTTTCACAATCAAACAAAAACAGTGGATAAATTCAATTACCGTCCTTTGGGGGGTATTAAGTCATATTACGCAGAAATATATCAAAATGCACTAAAGTAGCTGGCTGTACTGTTTATGCCATACTGTATGCCGTTTAGCAAGACTAAAGGTTTAAGCTCATCAAGCTTGTTGATCTTTTACCAGCTTGCTTCTACGGATGTCACCCAAAAGTTTTAAGTATTGTTGAATGCTTGTGTAAAACCCATTGTTTAGGGACAGTTGACAGTTCTGTTGTCCTTGGCGGGAAGTTCGGCTAAATGCCTCTTTAAGCACTAATGATGCCCCTCTTTCTTGCCTCCCTCTATTTCTGCTCGCTCCACTCACCCGCCCAGCACCTGGACCCCATCCTTGAATCCCTCTCCTGAAAACCCAGCCTTGCCATCTTTTTTTCAAGCTGTAATTAAGGAGACGGCTAGCCAGGCTCTGCTGTAATAGTAGTGAAAGAAATGTCCAACCTCACCCTCTGGCAGGGCATGGCGAAGAAAAGGAGAAGGTGTCACTGCACCTACACAATGCAAGTTGGATCAAGGAGGGTCCTCGATTTGACACGTAGAGACTGGACCATCCACTCCTCTTGCTCCTCCTCTATTCTCCTCAACTGCTGCAATTCAACGCCCTCTCCGCACGCCTCCTTAACTGTAATTAGGTGGCTGTCCCTGCCGCGCGGGGCCCTTTTGACTTTCAGTGTGCGCGGCAGCCCCAGCAGATGCACCTGTCCCCTGTCTTCCTCTGCTCAGGTGAGCGAGGGCAGTTAATCTCCTGCGACCCCTGGCAGACTCTCCCAAACACCTGTCTGCCAGGTGCTGCTTTATCACCTGGCCGCTCCCTGTTCTGGCCTGGTCGAGGATAAGGAGGGCGGGAAATAGCGAGAGACAATGAGAGAGAGAAAGTTCAGCACTCTTCAGCTCCAGCTGAACCCACACCTTTCTCCCGCTGCCCGTTCTTTTGTGAACAGCAGCTACTTTGGTGTGTGTGTGTGTGTGTCTTTGTATTTCAGATCAAAATCTATTGGAGTGATAAGAATAGGTATTTGGCATTTAAAAAAAAACTTATCACTAATGTAGCACACTTGGTTGACCACTTTATAACTACTCCTTTAAGCTGTGATGTTATATTTAAACAAATAATCAGAGGCTGTGCTATATTGTGAACATAGTCATAGCTAAAAAGAGTTTTATCCTCCGAGTACACACCACTGACAATTAACTCTTTCAAAATCAAGTCCTGCATCGAAGTATGCAGGTATCCAAGTACGCTCTTAAAATTAAAGGTACTTCAAAGCGATGCCATAGAAGAACTATTTTTGGTTCCACAAAGAACCATTCAGTTAAAGAACCATCTCTTTCTTACCTTTCTATATTCTGAAGAACCTTCTTTCGTCACAAAGAACCTTTTGTGAAACAGAAATGTTCTTCAGATGTTAAAGGTTCTTTATGGAACCATTTAGACAAAAAAGGTTATTCTATGGCATCGTGAATTATCTTTGTTTTTAAGCGTGTATATCCAAATTCATAGTATTTATAAAACGGCACAAAAAGTACCTGGATGACCTACTATTTACTCACTGATTACTATTCTGATTGACGCTTTACTATCCCATGAGGCCACAAGAGAAGAGTTAAACGACACAACTGATGCTGTGAGTCGCATGTCAATGGTATCATGGGGGATGTAGAATGTCTAGATTTTTTTCGTACTGCTCACATTCATACTTTATAGAACTTACATTTTTAATGGTTGTGAAGTTCTCTTCATCAAATGTAGCACCTACTTAGATAGTATGTGATAAAAATAGTACAGTAAAGCGTCCATTGGATGCACAATTTAGAATTTTGGTCAAATCAGTAGGTCATTCAGGTGTTTTTCACCTATTGTTTTATGAATAATGTGTATTATTACATTGCTCATTTGATGTGCTGCTTTTCATAAATTCGGCATATTCATATACAGACAGAACCTGATTGAATGGTGCTGAGCAAGAATGATCAGTAATGAGTGCTGCACAGCAATGCTGTAAACGGGTATTTTACTGGACTCCTTTTACTAACACTCCTGAAACACATCAGAAGCCAGGACTGCAACTTCAGTCAATCCATGTTGTAAGTAATATTTTTGTATGACTCTATGGAATATATAATTAGTCAGTTGTAGCATTAAAGTTTTTCTGCATAATAACCCACTAAACTGTATAAGTGACTGTAAGTTGTTGACTGTCTTGTTTCATTTTGTGGTCTCTTAGTCATGTAATAACCAGGATAATGTGTAGCCCATTGGTCATTACTGCAAAATAAACCCCCTTCAGGGTAATACGAGACCCCTCCGCTTGTCGTCGCCCTAATAACCCTTTGTATAAAATACAGCATTTCTTTCTTTCTTTTTCTTTCTTTCTTTCTTTCCACTCCATCTATGTCTCTCTCTCTTTTTCAAGAACTGCCCCTTCGCTTCTTTCCTCAGGTTGCCTGCGCTCTCTGAATGGGCACTCTTTAGGGGGAATAGCTGGGGTTCAAAGCGTTGTACTCTGGCCGACTGAATGGAGTGAAAAGGATCTTTAACAAACATCCCCTGTGTGCCAGGCGCTCCAAACCCTCCAGTAATAAATTAACTTGTGGCCAAAGTGCGGCGAACATTCTGCGGCAGCGGAAGCAATCTGCTGCTATCTCACCCTACCTCTCCCAGATTAATGAAACAGAATGCTGGCCAATTTGCATACAGGTGAGAAGAAGAAAAAGCCAAAAGAAGCAGGTTTAGATAAAGGAAGCGAATGGGGTGATGAGCTTTGAATAGCAAAAGAGGGATACTTTCATGCACAGGGAAGGGAGAGAGAGAGAAAGAAAAAATAAGAAAGAAAGAGTTTTTTTCCCTCATCCTCAAAGGCTGGGGTCAGTGTTGGCATTTGAAGAGACTGCACAGCAGCTGTCTACATAGCTCCATCATTAGTTGCAAAGGGGGCCATTAGTCCTTGTCAACAGTGTTCTGGCTCACACAAGCATAGTGAAGTTACTTCGGCCACCACTAGAGGTCGGTATGCACTGTGCCTGGAGCAACAAGTGTGCGCCAATCAGCCCATGCTCCCTTTGTTCTAAATAAACTGAGAAGTTTTGGTGCTTGTGGCGGCAGTTGATTAATTGAGCAAGAGCCTAGAGTCCAAAGAGACTGCAGTTCGGTGCAGTTCGCATTTGACTCTTGCATCCTGGTTAAACAACTAATTTAGCCATTCCATGCTGCAAATACAATCTGTTTGAGAGATAAAGATGCACAGCTGCAAAATCTCCCCCTGTGTAGTAAGATAACGGTGACCTTTTGCCTTCGCATCTTCTCATCTTTGGCCCTATCAGAATGAGCGACTTATCTGTCTCCCTGCCAAGAAGCAACAGGTCATGTCTGTAGGCCACGCTGAGAAAATTGATGTTCACACCTAGGCCAAGTGATAAAGCACAGTTAGTCTTCGTCTGGTGTGTGTGTATGTGTCCTTCAGTGCATATTGAGGGGCAGATTTCTGTGTTCTTGCGGCATACATGAGAAGCGCCATTGATACAGCATCTTAAGTTTCCCGGTAATCGCCCTTGAAGGAAGTAATGTGGCTTTCCCACAGAGACGGGACAATAAGCCTAGTCTTGAGCGGTGAAACTCAGCTACCTGCACCTCTCTCCACTTGCATGGCCCATCCAGGCTGTCCTAGTGAATGGAATGCATGTGTCAGCTCAAATGTAACCACTTGCGCTGTATCCAGAGGTGCATACAGCTGCTACATTGAGTATGTTTGTTGAAGTGTGCTCTGGAAACATGTTGGCTGATGTTACTATTCCTGAAACTCTCAATCATGGGTTTCCAAACCAGCAGGGTGTGTGTTTGTAGTGCTTGGGAGTGGTTTGGGGGGGCGTGTAGTTGCTAAGCAGTTTAAATCACACCCGCAGGCTCATTGTTACTTGTGGTGTGTGGTTCGAAAGAGGTGGTGTCTGTAACCGGAGGTGGTCTTTCTAGGTATGCTAAAAACGCGATAAGCTGTACTGGGGGGTGTGGGTGGTCAGGGGTGTTTGCTGAAGGGTGCCTGGTGGGCTGGGGCGGCCTGCTAGAGGAGTTCTTGTCGGTCGGCTGTGTGTAGTCCTCGGAATGGCAGGAACACGGTAGCGTGTAGTGGTGGAGGGCGGCGCTATAAACTCCACATGGCAGGCAGTCGAAGCTCAGACAGTAGGTGAGGCACACTGTGGTGGCTGGCCTAGTGACCCTGAAGGGTCAGAGGGGTTATCCTTTTGGGTCAGAGGAAGACTTTGCTGCTGTGATGACCACGAGGCAAGAGATAGTTGTCTGATCGCACAGGAACAAATTGTGCTTTGGAGAGAATGTGTACCTTGCTGTTTTTCCAGATGCTGATAGCCACCATCCGTAGTTGCAGACAATGGGAGAAGCCTTCCAATTTTAAATAAGTAAATAAAAAACAGAGAAAACTGCAGAATTGAATACAGAAAATATGCATTCAGAATATAAGATTGGAATCCAAGTGCATTATGGGATGGTTGACTGACAGGTCCGGGGCCAAATCCATAGTGGGGTGTTGACGTGTGGGGTTGTTGTGTGGTCTTCTCCTAAATTGGCTTTGTCGTCTCGGGTTGGCAAAGGGCAGCAAATGTAAAACTCCGTATGTTCTCATACAGCTTGCTTCAACAAGACTATTTGTAGGTCGGTGTGGGGTTGTTTTCTTTTCGTGGAACGAGGGTCTGGCGTAGTGTACTCATTAAATTATTTTCAAAGGAAGCTTAAGACTTTATGTTTTCTGTAAGAGATTACAAAATAATGCACAATTATTTGTTTCTTGTGTATTACAGTTCAGCTTTATACACCCTTGGGTACTAAAAATATGGTATGAGATCCTTAAGGTTCAAAATTTTATGGTCAGCAGTTTTCAGATTGTTCCCACTCGTTTGCACTGAGTCAGCCATCGTTTATCAATTCTTTGGCCATTCATGCCCTATCTTTATCATCCTGTCATTCACTGGTGCTGTGCCCCATTGATGAGACACAGTAAGTCTAGCTGTCCGTGACATCAGCCTGTCTTCTGAGAACTTTGACACAGTTTAACCCCCCTGTGTAGAGGCCACAGCATCCGTGTATTGGTAATAAGTCGTTTTTTTTTGGATGGCTGTAAAGGGATGCAGATGGAGTAAAGTCTTTGAGGAAAAGATTTGAGAAGGAGTGAAGATAATGCTAGTGAAACAAATGGGCCAAGTAAATAGAGAGAAGAAAGACAAATAATCTCATAGGAATGGGAACCCCTCGGACTGGACAGGGCGAGAGGGAGGCCGCTCTATTTCCCGCTTGCCTGCTCCATTAGCATGACGCCCCCCGCACCCCCCAACACGACACATGCATACCTCACACAGTTGCCATCGTTAGTGACCGCAGCCTGTCAGCCGCTGCCGCGTTGTACTGGGCCGTGCTGGGCCGCGCTGGGCCAGGCAGGGCCCCCTTTGTACCGAAGCGGGGAGGAGGGGGCGAGTGGGCCTGACGGCAGGGCCTTGCAGCTGTCGCGAGGGTCGAGCCATGGACGCCTGTGATCAGCGAGCCGTGAAATCTGCCCTGAACAGAACTGCATTCAGAGCCTGACCCTCTCACACACACTCCCAAACACACACACACTCGCTGCAACACTCCGCTCTCTTTGGTGCTAAATCTTCCCCAGGCTTGTGGAGCTCGTCTGGCGCCAGCTATTCGTTGCGCCCTGCCTGTCGATAACCCTTGCTTCCCCAAAACCCCCACTCACGCCTCCTTGCTCTCCTCTCACACAAACAGACCCTTAACCGCCACCTTTTTCAGTGCCAATCCCTACAGTAGGTTTAAACAAATCGATCGCCAGGCATTAAGAAATGATGATTTGGCATCATAATACAGTAAGTACAAACCGTGTGAGATGAAGGCTTCAACTGATTGATGCTCAGAAGTTTCTTTTGGAACCCAAAACATCTTTCTGGAGGTTTATCTATCATGTATTATTAATGACTCTTTATACTTTGAGGAGTGTACTAAAGGTTCATGTTTCTTGTACCTTTAGTGTACATAAAGATAAATCAACACTACTTTTGAAAAATGTTTAAAATCATCTCATATTGAATAAAGACTCCATTTACAACAGTAGCTCAATAAAAGTTTTATTTCTACATAGAGATCATTGGGATGGACATGTTGAGATCACATGACCAGCTGAATATTACCCACTTCATCTCAGTAACCACCCAGTTATGGATGTCTGCAAATAGGGCATTTCGAGCTGTGGAATTGATAAGTGAAAACTTGCTTTTGTGCGATACTGCATCCACACCACTAAGTGTCAGCATAAGTCCAAGATGCTTGTAATATCAGTCAGCACAATATAAACAAATATCTTGGGCACCTATGAAAAACTATGAAAAAACAATTTTTGTGTGATTACAGTAGCCAAACAGATTGTTTTCAAACAGGTTTCCTGAAATCTCCTTCCATCTGTGATCAGTCATTCAACAGGTAGTTTCTACCCTAAAATCACACCACTGGTTGACCTAATGTTGCTATGTCAAGCTTGATATATCAATGTGATGTGCACCAAAGAGACAAAGTATTTATGCTTTTTTGGGGATATCAACCCAGAGGTGGCTAATTTAGAGTTTTCCCTCCCCAATTAAGTTGGTACGGAGAAATGTTTTTTTATAGTGTGAAAACTTATAGTTTTCCTGGTAATTTTATGTGGGATATTTTGTATTTTTATACAATAACTACTGTATCCGAGTGTCTGATCTGTGTCGAAACCTTGCTTGACCTGAAGACCATTTTTCACAACCAGAGGCTAGAGTGATTGTCATAAGCAATGATAAGTAATGATAAATCCAATATTCCTTCTTATCTCACACACAGGAATATTTATATTATATATATATATATATATAAGATATATCATATTTATATATATATTTGTTTGATAAAAATTTTATAATATTTTGATCAAGCAAAACACAACAAAAGATCCATACCTAAAGATGAATGTAGTTATCACTGTTTCCATTCTAACTGCAATTTAGCTATTAATTGTAATTAAATTATGATTTAGCAGTTTTCATTTGAACTTTTGTCAGATTGTCTTGGATTTCTTTATGTAAGAAGTGTACTAGTTAATTTGGTGCTGTACCTGTACTGACTAGACTGGCATGAAACTAATGCCTCTAGAATGTGTGATATGAGAGGTTCTTGAACTGACAGTAAACTTCCTGGTCAACTGAGCTGAGCATTAACGCGCTTCTTGCCTTGTAATTTGGTCCAATTATTCTTCTGTTTAAAAACACGCATTGAGATTAACGCAAAAGAGTAGCATCTGGCTGCTGAATTGCCTGGCCATGAGAAAGTAGCATGGTGTGTATTGCCAGGAAAGCAGTTCAATGGGATAAATTTCAGCAAGTTAGCTCTTCATGGATTGGATTTCAAGGAATTAATTCCTGACTGAACCCAAGGAAAAGAAAGAAAACTTCTTACCCAGCCAAGTAGGTTAGCGCAGAAATAAAATGGGTAATTTATTTTTTATTCGTCAGAATTTAAAGAAGTTAACTCTGAAGAATTACATTTCATATGGTACATATCTAATTACCACAAGTATTGAATAAGAAACAAAAAAGTTAATGAAATGTTTCATTTAAAAAAACTGCTAACTTGCAATAAGTCAATGGAGGTTAAGCGGGGATATATGAAGATAGACATGCCCTGATGCTCATTTATCCATAGGGGCCAAGGCATATGGAGAGGCTAGGTCAGCCCACCCATGCTGCTGAGTCAGCCCACATCCTGGGTCCTGTGCCCTCATCTCTTGGCACTTGTGTGTGGCTTGGAAGGAAACCAAGATGGCTGCTGCATGTAGGGCCACAGTGGCCCTTTGCTGTCAAGTTCAGCCAGTCAAACTCAGGTTTTTATGTTCCTCTTCCTCTTCTTTTAGCTTTTCCTATCAGACTAAATTCTGTCTTGCTCTGCGAAATGTAAAATCTACATTTATTGAGCTATAATATGAATTTATTACAAACATGATCTTTTTCTTTTTATGTGGTCATTTGGCAAATAAAGGTAATGGGTGTGTGATGACTGAAGATCACATCCGAAATAGCTGCCATTTAAGAAAAAGGGGAAAGCCTCTTTGGATTACTCTTTGTTTATACTGATTCTCAGCGCTGGTTAGAGTAAAGTGTATATTGTATTATGGGAAGATGTGGAGGAGGTTATGGAGCTTCTGAATAGGCAGGGTGTGTGAAGATCAGTGACTGATAATAGAACAAGCCACTGCAAGCAACCTCACCCTGCTTTGTGCTTCACCTGGAAACCGACTGTACCTTTGGAATGCAATATTATTTAATTTGACTACTGGTAAATACCTCGAGGGCTGAAGTTATAATATTTAAAATGCATCTGGCTGTATCCAACAACAAGGAAAAACCTGGCACTCTGGTTCTATAAAAAACATTTAGGCTTCAAAGTATGTGAAAAGCACCTATTAAAACTGCTAAAGAAGAGAAAGAAATCCCCCTCCCCCCCCGCAGCCAAACAGTTGGGATAGTTCTAACTGGCACCTCAAAAAGACACTGTGTGCTTGTTAGTATGTGAAAAGCACCTATTAAAACTGCTAAAGAAGAGAAAGAAATCCCCCTCCCCCCCCGCAGCCAAACAGTTGGGATAGTTCTAACTGGCACCTCAAAAAGACACTGTGTGCTTGTTAGATGTTCCTCAAACAATCTAGCTATAGGGTTCGTTCTGTAAATATTAAACTTATACAATGAATTCATCTCTGTTCAAACTTTGTGTTGCAGATAACTTTAGTAATAGATTTGTTAAGAAATGTTGACTTGTATCAATAATATATTTATCATTTAAAGTGTAATGGACAGTGATGGCATCATCATTATATTTGTATACTAGGTTTGGATTGGTCTTGTCATTTTTGCGTGTTTAAACACCTTTAAACTGATTATGATGCCCACTAAGTATCCTTTACTAAAACTTACCTAAAAGTTACATTTCTCTGTTCACTTTTTCTTACAAATGCCAATCTAATAGCAACATGTTCTTACTCTCTAACATGGGTTTTATTGAGCACTTTAACCCTGTTTATATACCACAGATCTGCACTTGTGCCGCTCTGAGTTTGGACTTTGTGCCCTGCAGTTGCATAGGGGACCTGTTTCTAAACCCCTCGCACCCTGACCTGCTTCTGTGCTGCAGACTTCCCCAGTTGTAGCTACTACTAGCTTACTCTGTGACTGCACAGTCATTTACCTAAACTCAAATTTCAGGAAGGTTAAAGAGGGTCAAACAGGCAGGAGGTTTTTTGAAGATATGAATAATGATAAGATCTGAAAAGCATGTTGTGTTCGTGAACAGATTAGATTTAAATTGAATACGCGTTTTTGAAGACAGGGCTTCAGTAATACACGGTTTATTTACCCCACACAAATGTCTGACATTCTTAAAAGATGTGATGTATCAGTGTTTGCTACACAGGACTGCCCTCAGGCCTTTCAAAACAGCACCCAGTTTCTGCATGTGAAAACAGAAATACACCTGTGTTGTTTTGTTGTAAAGTTTACAGTCAATTTTGTAAAAATATAATTTAAACAAGATTTCATCAACTGACTTAGTTATGTATATTTACTGTTGTCAGCGTCCAAGGCCCTATGAGTCACACCTAAGATTTTAGTGGATTCAGACCACACGTGTTCTGTCGTTGCCTTCGGCTCTGGAGTTGAGCTTTTTGTACATTACCAATACCATAAATACAATAACTACGGTCAGGATTTCCTAAATTATTTATTGATGCTGGTTTTCTGCTATGAATTCCTGTTCATTGTGCAAAGGCATAACTTCAAACCAAGGATTTTCATTTTACCCTCGAGCCAGACGCAGAAGGCTCTTCAAACAGGATACAGAGGTAGATGGCAAAAGAGATTTGAAGTGATAGCCCATTTTAGCAGAGAAAAAGGCTCTGATTGTCTCCGCTCCCCATCACTCCCTCCCCGTGACAGCCTCGCATGCCACTGGAGAAAGAAAGGAAATAAAGCAGCTGAGAGAAAGACAGAGAAAGTGAGGGAGAGAGTTAGAGAGGACAGTGTCGCTGTGCAGCTGCTCCTCTGGATGTTTTTGGATTACATCAGTGCTGCGGAAAGAAAGGAGCGAAGGACGGATAGAAAAGGGATCAGAGGGAGAAGGGAGCGGGGCACACTCCACAAATCAGGGCTCTTATTTTGGGAGGGGGCTGGGGCTCGCTCTGGAGTTCTGTAGGACAGAGCTGTCATTGTTAGCAGGTTGAAGTGGGTAAAGCCAGGGCTCAATAGTGTGGCGGGACCCCCCCCCCCGAAACCGTACCCCCTACCACCACATCCTGACAACACAGTAACAGCAACCCAACCTGGCCCTGTCAGCTGCCCGCGCCTGTGGATGGCATGCAGCTGAGATCACATTGCTTCGGGTTCCCACTCCTGTCCCCCCTCCGGAATTAACACTCCTACATCTTTGTTTGGCTGGTGAGCGCTGGCATTGAAATGGGCAGAGAGAAGGAACAATCACAGAAGATCAAGGAAAACTGGGGGAAAGGGGGAAGTTGGCATTTTAAAGCCACATTAATCAGCAACTTATAATTTTAGAATGTTTTCTGGGGTTCTAATGGTCATATAAGATTAAAAATTTAAGCAATATTAAGATTTTTACTGCTGTAAAAGACAGGCGTTTGATAAAGAAAAATTTGAAGAGTATGAGTCAAATCCATTTTAATGTATTTTACTGATATATAAAATAATAAAATAACAAAATAATAATTTTAATAATGTATTCATTCTTACACTAGCTAAATGTAAATATTGATCCATTTATTTTAGCACCATATGCATGTCAATTTAGCTTTTTTTATTTTCATAAATATGTGCAATGTATAGTAATTGATTTATAATAAACGTAGTACCTTTTCATGTCGAAGTCACTTTGAAATGTTCTTTGAAACTGAATCTCAGTCAAACTTTAAAAAAAATGCAATCAATGATATTTAAAACCTTCTTTATTCAACCATATCTCCCAAAGCAACTATATGGTGCACAGTACAGATATACAACACAGATATGGCATCATGGAGGCCAACAGTGTCATTATCGAAACTACTGTAATCTGCACTCAATTGGCAGTTGCCATTTCGCCATCAAGATGAAGAGAAAGTTGTGGAGGTAATGGATTGGGGGCAGTTTGATAAGGACAAAGACTGCAAATATGTGGTTTGTAAGGTGTCGTTTGCAGTTGACTGATACAGTTGTATTTGCATGGATATAACTAACAGTGTACATGGATTGTGGGCTTAGCCATGGGAGAGAATTTCTGTGTAATGTGCTCCTTTGCATTGGCTCTGACCTTTCTCACTGATTGATTGGTGTGCTGGCAATGCTCCAGTGGACATTGAAAGGTGAGAGACCTTAAGCACCACCACAAAATTCAACTTCCCCTCTAGAAGGACCAGACTTCAGCTTCCTTTTCCTTTTCATGAATTTATAGGTTCAAGCATTAAAACGCTCTCATTTGGTGTTGATAGATATTGGCAATTGTTCAGATCCTGTGAAGCAAGAGTGGGATTTGATTGACTAAAGAGTATGGCGCTATAATTCACACAAAATAATCAGTATTTACGAGGGGATGTCGAGGCAAGAATGCTCTCCTTTTTTCCTTGGGATGTTCTTCTTCAAATGGCTTTTGAGAGCATTTATAACTCTATTGAGTTAAGAATAGGGGCATTGTAAGACTGCTTCTTCACCCTTTTTTGTTGTCTTGTGACTTATATTATAAAACTACCCCTCAGTTGTCCAACAAAGCTCCAAGTGATCAGCACAAGTGCACCCTGCATTGTGACACTGGTGGGTGTGACCTCTTCCCCTCCTTCAGATTCTAAGCGATAGCCTTTAGTGTCGTTTTATTGTTTTACTGGTTTTCAAAGTCAAGGACTCGTCCTTTGAAATGCCCCACCTCTGTGTCTTCTTGTCCAGACCGAACCATAACATAATGTCAGTTGAGGACCTATATGAAAGTCATCATGAATGAATTGACAGATTGATATCTTTAAACCTGCAGAATGATGAAGATATGGAAATGTCTTAAATTTGCTGCTGAAAGATTAACGTGGTTGGTGGGTTTGACATGGTTTAGATGGTATGGAGCTGGCAGAACTGGTACACCATCTTGGACTTGGAACAAACCAGCTACTGTCACAGTCGATCTTCTGCCAAAAGCCCCTGCTGGGATGGTCATTTAGTGGAATTATGATGGGGAAGAGATAAGGTACATTGTTAAATTTGGATGGTTATAGTGATAAACCTACATCCAAACACACAGACATACACAATATCAAGTTCTGTGGAGGGTCTTGGGGAGTTTCCGTGTCTTAGTGGTGACCTCTGCTCCATTCTTGCCCTCTCTACACTTCTCAGAGTATTTACTTTGCCTCAAGTGCATGGATTGGGTGATAGAGGCTGTCATCACTGTAGTATGACCTAGGTTCACTGAATTCCAGATCGCTTAAGTTCTGGCTGTTGGGAGTTAAACATCAGAAATGTTAGGAGACCATGCTAGGGAAACCATTGAACATCAGTAGAAGACTGTAGAGGTCACATATTTACTAAATCATTCTATCCAAGCATATGTGATAACTTGTCCTATAGAACCTGTATCAATCATTATAAACAATGTCTCTGGGTTTAGAATGCTTCTTGTACATTTCCTGCCCTGCAGGTAGGATTACTAGGCCTCTTAATTAAACAGACATACAAATTGCTCCAGATAAATGGTACAGGCTAGAGGTATTTTTAGATGTGTAGTGGGGACAAACACCAACACCAAGATTAAGGATAAGAAGATTTGGCCAGAGTAAATTTAGGTAATTGCAGCTTCATTATAGTCTTAACAATTTACATGGACTCCACTTGTTTCAAAGGACCTGACAATAGAGGACCTATTTGCAGTTTTAGTTAGCTTTATACCTTTGCCACTTTCTCAGTTACAAATTGCCAATCACTATCCAATAAAGGACACCGACGGGAAGACGTGTACTTGACCGTGAGGAGACCAATGATCCGTGGTAATCCCTTTACCTTCTGTCTTCCGGTCACCCTCACTTCCTTAAATGCTTTCTTGATGTCTTTGTCCCCTCTCTGAGTTCTAAACAAACGTAAAAGGGATTCCAGAGATGCCAAAGCCAAACAATTTCCAAATGGCCACTCCCCAGTGCTTTGATGATTCTGGGGGTGTAAGCGTCTCCTGCCATGTTTATAGGAGTGGTCAATGATGGTGGATGTCAAGCCTGCAGTTAAGCTTCAGGTCAACTCGGATGCCAAGGCCTTAAAAGTTATCAGTAAAACTAATGGCCCCTAATGGGACCACCATGGATAGAAGTTGCCTGTAGCAAAGCAGGCTGGCTCACCAGCTCAAGCTTTCAAGCACACCAGGAACACATGACCAGTCCAGACAATGCTAATGTGAAAGGAATGAGTTTATGAATGGAATTGAGACCTCTTTTATTGGACGTAAAGCTATACACTTCTCAAAGGGGTCTGTTACTTTTACAGCATCTCTGACCTACTCCAGAAACCATGAACAGATGTAAGCCTATGCCTAAAAGCAGCTCAGGGGTAAACAATATGTTGCTTGCTTTTTGGAGATATTTCACTGTTTGTTTAGTTTATCCTTTCAATTTGCTTATCTGCCTGAAAGGGGTCAGGTCCCACCTTGCCTTTCTGCAGGTGATCTTTATCAAAATGACCCAGACTGTGGGGACTCTTGGTAATTTCCACCCCAAGAGCAGCTGTTCCGACCAGAAACACTCTAACAAAACAACTCAAACTGCAGAGAGCCGCTGAAATTCGTGCAAGTCGCCATTTCAGATGATCTAATGGTCAATGGGTAATGGACTCTAAAGAGTCTGGAAGCTAAAGAGTGAGTTATCTACCAGATATGAATGTTTGCAAGTGATCATGTGAGATGGATGTCACTGAGGAGGCGCTGGAACGTTTCCACAGCTTGTCCATTCAGAGTAATCAGTCCAGTGTGACATCCCCAAGTCAAATCAAGAATTTCTAAGCTTGATAACAGAAAACGCTGAGTGCACTTGTATTCTCTAAGGCTGATGATATACAGGGCAACATTTTGAGCAATGTTGCCAGGCAACTTTGGGAAATATTGCCATCAATGGGCAACCAGAGGAGACACAGGGCCCACGACCGATCTAAAATATCCAGATAGAAATTTGTTACCCATTCTCAATGGGAAAGCTCCCAAGCAACATGCAAAAAAAAAAATTGCCTGGCAAAATTGCTCAAAACAGTTGCCCTGTGTATCACCAGCCTAAGATCTCTTAGTGGCCTAAATGTGCTAAGTGGCCTATTTAAACTGTGTAATTTCATCACTTGAACTGACTACAGTCATTGCAAATACTTTTATTTGTTTTGTCAGTTGAGTCAAAGAAAACAGTCTGATAACAGTAATTTATCGTCCATTAGGCTAACATTTGTTCAAGAGAACTGTTAAGAATAATGTTTAGTGTTTATGTAAATGTTTTTGCAACTGCGGGAAAGGGGTTTCATGTAGAAGTGTGTGTGTGTGTGTGTGTGTGTGTGTGTGTATGTGTATGTGATTCGTAACAAGTGGTAACAAGTGTAAAGTTTAGATCAGGCATATAAAAAGGTTTGTCCCCCCCCCCACCCCAAATAGCAAGTGGGGTTTAGTTACATCATAGCTGCAAACAATGTTTTTTTCTCTCTCTCGTTTATTAATGTGCTTTTCTTCCTTTCACACAGCTTATAAGCTCAGTTCTTAAATTACAGAGTTGCCTCACCAGCCGTCGAAACATGAGAGGAACAGCGCTTGTTTTACAACATTTCATCTTTTTGTGAATGGGAATTCCATCTTTCAAGGTGAAAAAAAGAATCTTCCGGCTCATTTAAGCTGTGTCTGGGAGACCTCTGAGTGAGCGCTGCGAGATAAATGTTTATTTAACTTTGACCACTTTCTGCTGCCGTTTAAGGCTTTAGGTTTGTGCTTTTGTTAGGGCCTAAATATGTATATTTTTTATCCGTAATTATTCTTATTTTGGTTATAAAGATTTAGCAATTGACAAAACATTTCAGTACTTTCACAAGCATAATTTATTTAGCTAAAATCTTGTCACTTAGTGCAAGAGCACAGAATTTCCCGGCTAACCAGAAGTGCTCTCTCTATACTTTTTCATTTTCAATGGAACACCCTGCCCCCCTTTTGCCACACCACCCTGAAACTCTTCATACATCGGTGCTAAATGCACATTTTTGCCATTCCCTTCCCCTCCACCGACCTCTCTGTCTCCAAGTGAGAGGCCTTAATGCCGTAGAACCGACTCTAACCCAAAGAGATCCATTTATTTTCATGTGGGCCGCTCCCCCACCCAAGCCCTGGGTAGGCCTGAGCCTCGTGGGTTCCAGCAGTTGAGCTCCCAGTGTGACGCTATTTAAAGCCACATCTGCCAGCGGCCTCCATTTGCATCTCTGAACATATACACCACAAGGGCTACACCCTCACAGCTTAGCATAGCAGAACACCCATCTGTTAAGAAAATATAGACCCTCTGCAGCTTTCATTCTTTGACTGTAACCTGTCCTTTATTGACAAAAGCAAGCTTTTGTTCTGCTCGCTACATTTGGGAAAGCATTAGTTATTATAGCATTAGCGGCATTGATATTATAATGCCACCTGATCTGTTTTGCAGTCGCAAAGAGGAATGATTATTTAGGTTAACTTACTACTAGCTTAAAAACTAACTGTAGCTCATTTGTAGCATGTAAAGTAGCTTATTCTTTCCAAATGAGCTATTTATTACAACTTCCCAGAGCACAAGTTCTTGGAAATCTAACCTCTGTTTAGTTTGCACTTTTATTATTTGAATGTTTGATCCCTTTTAATACGATCAGCAACGTTCGGTTTACAACATTTGCTTTCTTAGTGGTACTTCTCTTTATTCTTTTATGTGCATGTACACATGTCTCTTTAGCATGCTATAACTTATCCTTTCACTTTCTCTGCCTCTTTCCTTCGTCAATCGGTGAAAGGAAAGCACTTCTTTTAACAGCGTACAATGTCTAACCACCCATATTACACTGCCCGTGGTAAACTTTTGGGCCTCTTTGAATTCGTTGTGCTGACCTTTGGGATGTAAGAGGCACCAGATCAGTTTATTTATCTGAACTCTGTATCATGCCTAAGTTTCAGCTATTCACCGAATACACTGGGCCCAGTTTACTATTGGGGGCTAAGGGTAGATCGCTTACTTTGACATCTGTGTGTGCCTGTTTTCGGTTTTCCATGCCTATAGTTCTCCTACACCTACATTTAAGATGCTTGCATTTTGTGAATAAGTAATTACAGTGCATTGTGCACACTAACTATAGCATGGAGGTTGCCTGTCCACTTGCATTAGAGTAATTTGATTGTGAGAGCAACACAAGATGGCCTTCTTTTTTGCCCATCTTCTCAAGACCGTCGTAAGATCTTGTGTTTTTCACAAGGTGGTGGTGGGGGTGCCGAGGTTGTTCCTGCTTTTGTTGTTACATGATTGGCCTCTGAATTGAAGCTCTATCAAAAAAAGCATGGCGGATTTACGTTCAGCAACTCCCTCTCGTGAAAGCATGTTTGTCTGGTTCGCTGTTGCCTTCATTCAGCCTCTGATGAGACCTCAGTTTCTTTAAATGTGTCTCAGAGTGAAGAGAGCTTTGTGTGCGGATGCTGCGAATCATGTGGGATAAAGCCCTGAAGTGATGTCCCTCTTAATTTGTGTGCCCTTTGTAAATTGAATCATGGTCAATGCTTTCGTTCACCAATGGGTGGCGCTCACTCTCTAAACAACTGCTCACTCTAATTGTGGAAATTCTGCATGTGCTTACTTTGTTTTGAATGTATTTTGTTTTAAACTAGGATACTCTCTGTTGCTTTGTGGCATTATAGACCTGTCTAAATTTTTCCACATAAAAATAGTTGCCCTTTTCAAATGCGTTCAACATTTAGGTTGCTACTGTTTCATCTACCACTTTTGAAATATTCAAGATTTTCATAAGTGTTTATGAAAGCACATCTAATTTCTTCTTAAGTGATCTGTCCTTCCAGGTTCATTCAATTGTCCAAACATCTACAAGGTATCCTTCGAGTTTGACGTGGGAAAATTACAACGGGTCTCCTTTTCCCCAAACAACATAGAGGGCTGATCAAAGTTATCACATGGTAATTGGTCTCTATTTACACTCCAAAACAAATAGGCATTCTGCTGAGGCGGCTCCGCACTGACTGCACCCTCTAACCTGTGATCACAGCGTGGGTGGCAGAATGCAGCACAGCACATGTACCTGAGTCTGCTATAGAGCATGCTGACCTGTGTTCAGCCTTATCAGCTGACGCACTCTGCCACTTTGTTACCAAACAGCCGACTTTGTTGATTGAAATCGCCGACAGACTGCAATCCACTTTAGCACTTCATTTTTACACAGTTTTTCATTCACCCACGCACTTTTTTTTCAGGTCATGTGCACTGCTTTGAAGCACTGAATGACAGGACTGAGCATTTAAGACATTCTGTGATTAACCGTAGCATATTGTGAATTTGTTTATTCTCACACCATTTCCTCATATACATGTTGAAATTGTATCACTATGTAAAGGAGCTCACTTGTGCGGCATGAAAATCATGACAGTGAGTAAATCTCAATAAGATTAGAAAGGAATGCTCAAACACCCTTGCGGGGGATGAAAAAGCATTCAGGCAATGCAAGGTATGGTAAAAAACAGCTCCAAATGGGTGTGGTTTTGATTTTACACAAGCTTAAAAGAAACTTATGGTGATCTATTTGAATTCCGTACAGATGTCACTTGATTTACGCGCCCAATCTTGCATAGTACATCTAGAGCATTTTATCTCAGTTTTTACACTGGCCGATTTAAGCAGTCCTCTGGCTGTGTGGCCTTTTGTGGCATGCTTTAACCCAGAAAGTTATTTTACTGGAAGGTATAAGCAAGTTTGCACAGATCCTTCAGGATTATGTGCTCTTTGTAAGTGTGTAAGTGCTCGTATGTGAATAAAAGCTTGGACCAGCAATAATTAATTATTAATAGTTAATAATTAATAATTAATAGTTCGATCATAGAGGCTCTTTGAAACTAAAGCATTAGAGCCTAAGACAGATGTGCAACAAGTGTCTGACATAACTTCCTTTGGGAAGCCTCATGCCAAATCCTGTGCCATATGTGCATCCATGCTGCCCTTTTTGGCAGCAGCCTGAGAAAATGACACCTGCACCTGCATATGATGATTCTGTGCCTGGGCACAATGAGCATGGTCATGGACAGATTGGCCACTTGTACAGTAAGCTCTCATAATGCATCCTTTATTGCTTGTTATAGAGGGAGGACATGTGCATGTGTTCTGCACTCCCCACTGTGTCCATGGCCCAGGGGGACCTGTTTTCCTGGAGTGCAGACAGTAGAGCTGATATGAAGCCACATACTGTACGTTCTAACCCAACAATATGACCCTGGGGTGTACCATGTTGGACTCAGTCCCCTGGTTTTTTTCTGGAAGCGAGGAACTGGGTGGTTGGGTTAACAAGGGGGCCTTGTGTCCGGCGCATGGCTGGCCAGTGCGGGGGGTGATACTTATGCTCGCTGATGGGTCATCAGGGAACTAATCTGACAGGTGCCTCTTTTGTTTCAAGGGAATTGATTGCAGACAATGGCCCTGACCCTGACGCCGTGCTTACTGATGTGTCGTTTTTCGAGGCCTTGGGCAGACTGGACACGGAATGTTTTAGAACAGACATAATCTCAAAGAGGTGACACCAGAATTAAATGGATTATGAATGAAAATGTCCAGATAGAATAAATGTTTTTGTGCAAATATAGTGGATGCAAAAAGAGGTAATTCAGCCAAAAAAAAAAATATATATATACTTCTACCTTCATGTCATTACAAACCTGTATAAAGAAGATATTTGAAATTGAGAAATGTCTCAGTGTTTTTGTCTAGGGAATGAAAGTCAATGGTCACCAAATGCTATACTAAATATATTCTTTTATGTTTTACAGAATAAACAAAGTTATACAGGTTTAGAATGACAAATGATTCTGTCAAAGTAAATGATGACATTTTTTGGTAAACTCACCTTAGCCACACTTACTTACAAAAATGTCATGAAACATTCATTACATGATGAGCTACAATTGTCGTGACACCTGCATGAACTTGAGGGAAACTGATGGCATTACAGTATAACAACCACTAAAAACCCTTGGCACCATTTGGTTCAAATATCTGCATAATTCTTATTTAGTTCAAGTTTACTTTAGAGAATATCTCCATTTGTTTACAGTTGACTTATATAGCATAGATATAAGTTTTCTATTTATGTCAAATATATTTATCTTATTGTTTATCTTACTAATTTTCATCATTACCTACAGAGCACAAATAATCAAGAAAGGCACATTTTACGTTTTATTTTTCATTGCTCCAGAAAGTATTTTCTTGCATGCATGACAACGTCATACCTGTAGCTGCAGTAATGCAAAGCCTTAGGTCTTATTGCTTTATGGAATCTTGCACCTGGCAAGATTTATCAGACACTTTCATCAGGCAGGTGATACTCAAACGGTCTTGTCCACAGACTGTCAAGCTTTTTAAAGGAGGGAAAACAAGTCAGACAAGTCTGAAGTGTCTCTCTCAATGGTAATCCCCCCTTTCCACTTTCCTAATCAAACTAACTCTCTCAGCCCCAATATGCCGCTTGATGAGTTTCCTCTCCAACAGATTTGACAGAGCCCAGTGGGGGATCGCGGCCCATGCTTAGTCCAAGACAGTGGCCTGTCAGAACTCCTTAATAGTGGGCCATTCTACCCCTGCATGTTGTCCTCATTCTTTGACCTTCTAAACACTTATTAGTGGTCTCCCCAAGACCCGAGTCCCTTATACCAGATGCAGAAAAATAAAAGTTTAAAGGATAGAAAGCGGGAAGCGGTAAGGAGACGCTTACGCTTAGCATCAGCTGCACTTGTTTTGCGACTCTTAAACCCTTTATAGACGCGAAGACTGTTTGGGTTGACCACCCGTCATCATTTTGAACTTTTCACAAATCTCATATGTGATATTTGGAAGTTAGGAACAGGAGACTAATGTCCTCTATCACAAGAACGATATACTGCTGTTAATTTGTAAAGACACTTTTAAACACTGTCGTTTCAAGTCATTGAAATCAAGTAAATTCTCTTAGTGATACTTCTAAGTTTACTTAAACTCCATGATCCTAGGATATTGTGGATGGTTGCCAGGGTATGCTATGTAGTTGCAATTTAGAAATGAATCAAGTGACTGTCTTTACGAATGGATAAATTGAATTAAATTGAATTATTGACTCACATGATTCATCCAAAAACAGATTCATTCAGGGATGAAACACTGCGGTGTTGCTCTGAAATGCACAAATGTTCTGCTCCGGCTTTGTTTGGGACGATTTTTGTTGGCCAAACACAGAAAGAAAACAAACACTACTGGGTCTAAAATGTAACTCACTCAATATTAACTTATTTGTTTTTATTGTTGTATAAAATGTATATCACATTTGCGATCATGCTCACATGCTGATATTCGAGAAAACAGCACACTTGCGTGTATATTACTTTACTCTATCATATCTTATAAAAATAAAAACAAAAATCCATACAAGGATATTTTTTGTTTCATTACTTGAATTATAGGGGCATTCAAACTGCATTCTAATAGACTTCATCAAGTAATACTTTTGGACTCTCAAGATATGTTTTTGTATTTTGCAAAGTGAGTGACATACTCAATGTCAGCTCACACATCGTTAAAACAACAATTACGATATTATTGTAGATGATAAATATCACACACCCATGGGTCCCATTAATTGCACCCATTAATTGCGCACCTCTCCCTGCAACATTCAGTAGAACAAATGGACGAGTTACGCACCAAATTACGTTTAAAACCCTAACCTTAGATAAAAGTGACAATATAGTGATGCTTCACTTGCCTGCGAGTGCCACGCTTAGCTCATGCGCATGAAGTCTTTGTTATCTGTCTACCAAGTTTGTGTCCACTCATTTTTTGCTCAACCATGTGGAAAACAAACAACCCTTCTGCCACCTTTTGTGTACTAATGGCCATTATAGTCAGCGATAAATGGTTCAAAACACAAGTTATCTAGTCATCTTGTCCGCCAGCCTTGTTTACGATGATGGCAGCCTTTGAACCGTGCATGAATAGAATAATTGCTGAAGTGCATCTCTGGTTGAGAGGGCATTGGCAGACCGATACAGATACACTAGCTGTAAGTGTCGGATGGGGGGATGCACACTACTCTGAAGTGCTGGTAAACAAACACAAGTCCAGTGTCTCACTCCCTGTGCTGCACCCTGGCCCCACCCTTGAGTAAAGATACAAGGACCTCCTTTATTCCAGAACAAATGTCAGCCCCTCAGTACAGTTAGGAGCAACAAAGGGAATCAAAGCTGGTGTGTATGAATGGTCGTGAGGTTCTGGCACGGTTGGCGGGCTGCTGGAGCGTGGGGCCGCAGTCCGAAACAGATGGCAGATGAGGAGAAGGTGGAACAAACACCAGACCGGCCAAACACCCCCTGTTGGTGGAGGGTCCAGTTTAGTTTGGTCACAGGAGGTGGCAACTCTTCAGAGCAGGCAGTGACCAGAGTCATTTCGTGTTATGGAGCACAGAGCTTGGGCTTGGGGCAAACCGAGCAGATGCTTGGCAGGGTCCACAAAGTTAATGAGGGGCACGCGCTGGCCTCACATCATGTCAGGGAACTTTCGAACAAAAACAACATCAGAGAAGTTTGAAGGTGCTCAATTAGTTGGAACTAAGGTCCTTCTGTCCATTGAATGGCTTCCCAGATTGAACCCTAATTGCACCTCATAATATTGGGGAAAAAACAACTAGCAGGTTGATCTTGATGCAGTGGATGGGAATTGGGTTTTATATGCATTTGACATTTTAATAAATTCTGTGGATCGGTGAATCTCCATTTTAAAGGGTTAGTTCACCCAAAAATGAAAATTAGCCTGTGTTTTACTCACCCTCAAGACATCCTAGGTGTATATAACTTTCTTCTTTCAGACGAATCCAATCGGAGTTATATAAAAAATTGTCCTGGCACTTCTAAGCTCTATCATTATAGTGGGCGGGTGTTTCTGTTCAACAGTCCAAAACACGTTAAATAAAGCGCGCGTGTCCGTAATAAAATGTGCCTCACACAGCTCCGGGGGGTAAATTGAAGGTCCTGCGACGAAAAATCCAGGCATTTTTGTCCGCAAAGATCCATTATGTTCAAGTAATAACACAAAACACTTTTCTATCACTTCAGCTATCTGTCATACGCAGAAGCAGTTCCGGTAGATGACGTAGGACGTCAGCATTTCGTGATTAGTGATGAATGCGGAGAGAGACTTTGTAAAGAAAAATGTCAGAGGATTCGAGAAAGATATGCAGAGGAGGACTGGTTTTTCCTTTGCTAAAGTAAGGAAACTTTGCTTCCTTAAACAAACTCTTGAGATTAGCATATCTCAGAGGCGCTCGCGCGACGTATACGTCCTACATCATCCGCTGGAATGCTTCCACATACGACAGTCAGCAGAAGTGAGAGAAAAGTGTTTATTAGTGATGAGCAAATGAAGCCTCGTAAAGCACTTAGGCTTTCCTCTGACTGTTTCGGGAAAAGATTCAAAGCTTCGAGAGTGTCGAAAACTGATAAATACAAAAAAATAAAGCAGCCAAAAGCCTGTGAAAAACGCTCAGTAGGACCACGCATCCACCACACATTCCATAGACTGATTCAAGTTATGTGCACAAATAAATGCCTAACAGTGTGTGTGTGTTTGTTTTTGTTGAATTTCTGTCTCTGATTAATTAATTTACCCATTAAACTGTGCAATTTAATACCAGTACAAATATCAATATGATGTAATAGAAGAATAACACATATGAATTGCATATGACAAATATTTAATTAAGCCTCCACAAGCTGTGAGGCTCCAAAAGTACTATAAATGTAATTCATGTGACTTGTTTGCTACATTCCAAGTCTTCAGAAATATTTTAACTTTTATTCACTGAGAATTGTGTTGTATGTCCTAGTTCTCAAACATTGTTTCTTTCACATGTTTTACAGTGTACACAATGGTAAATCTTTCAGCAAGCCACTCTGTGTAAATCTAAAAAAAGAAGAAAAAAATAAAATAAAAAGTGGAATGAAAATGTATTAATAGAATATCAGTTCTTGCAGTCCTTAACAAAAAAGTTTAAATTAATTAAACATTTTATACGTTTTATCTGAAGAATTCCTTGCTGTTTTTGTCATATTAAAGGGCATGAATGACTTGAATGAATGAATTAACTTATGATGAAAAACATCATAATTTAGAAGTAATAAGCTATTTTATGTCCTGTTTTTGACCCCCCTCATCAGAACACTCTGTTTGAATATGCGTGGCAGATTGTAGACTAGATAGTAAACGCCCACTGCTATGATTGGCTAATAGTTGTGTATATTTGCCAGCCTACATCCTTCACAGATGGACACTGCAGTGATTTAGGTTTAAAATGCATAAATACTCATGTCAAGTCAAGTCACCTTTATTTATATAGCGCTTTTAACAATACAGATTGTGTCAAAGCAACTGTTCAGCATTAATTAGGAAAATAGTGTGTAATAATGCAAAATGACAATAGTAAACAAAAAATTTTCAGTTAAAGGCAGTCCATCATTGAATTCAATGATGTCATCATCCAGCTCACTTCAGTTTAAATAGTATCTGTGCAATCATTTGCAATCAAGTCAACGATATCGCTGGAAATGAAGTGTCCCCAACTAAGCAAGCCAGAGGCGACAGCGGCAAGGAACCAAAACTCCATCAGTGACAGAATGGAGAAAAAACCTTGGGAGAAACCAGGCTCAGTCGGGGGGCCAGTTCTCCTCTGACCAGACAAAACCAGCAGTTAAATTCCAGGCTGCATCAATGTCAGATTGTGCAGAGGAATCATCTGGTTCCTGTGGTCTTGTTCCGGTGGTCGTCTGAGACAAGGTCTTACCAGGGGATCTGTATCTGGGGCTCATCAAGTTGTCCTGGTCTCCGCTGACATTCAAGGCTGTAGAGGTCATCTCTATGTGCTGATCCACCATCTGGTCTGAATACGTACTGGATCCGGGTGATTGCAGTGACCATCTGATCTGGATACAGACTGGATCTGGTGGCTACGGTGACCTCGGAATAAGAGAGAAAAAGACTAATATTAGCATAGATGCCATTCTTCTAACAATGTAGCAAGTACATTGGGTGTTATGAGAAGTGTTCCCGGTTCCGTTTGACCTAATTAATGCAGCCTAAAAAATCCTTTAACGTATTTTAATATTAGAAGCGTATTAGTGTGTTATGTGTAAGCCAGGTTAAAGAGGTGGGTCTTTAATCTAGATTTAAATTGCAAGAGTGTGTCTGCCTCCCGAACAATGTTAGGTAGGTTATTCCAGAGTTTGGGCGCTAAATGGTCAAGTCAAGTTTATTTGTACAGCGCTTTTCACCATACAAATCATTGCAAAGCAACTTTACAGCCAATTAAGTTTCTACAATATTTAGTGGTAGTTTATCAGTGGTGACTGTCAGGTAATGTACATATGGCAGAAATGTACGGAAAAATAAATTAAAGACGTAATCAAAAAGACGAAGAACACTATTAACAGCAATTATTATATGATGCAAATCAAACTTATAGCAAAATGTGGTAGTTCTGTATGTGTTTCAGGGTTGGCATCATATGAGGTCCTCTGAGGGGTTGGCATCATCTCTTCTCAGGTGTTCTGGATCCAGACTGAAGCTTGTGTACATCCTAGTCACCACGGGATGTCAATCCCGTGGCAAAAAACAGAGAAACAAATACAGACATAATTAGCGTAGCTGCTGTTCCAACCAAAATTGATTTGTTTAACCCAAACTAAAGCATAATAATGTGCATTTGATTAGATATAACTTCATTAAAAGATTATGATATGCATTATTTGAATGGTTGGCCAAAGAGATGTGTCTTTAATTTAGATTTAAACAGAGAGAGTGTGTCTTTGAACCCCAAACATTATTAGGAATGCTATTCCAGAGTTTGGGAGCCAAATTTGAAAAAGCTCTACCTACTTTAGTGGACTTTGCTATCCTATGTCCTACCAAAAGTCCAGAGTTTTGCGACCTTGGGAAGCATGATGGATTCTAGTGTGGTAGAAGACTAGTTAGGTACACAAGAGCTAAACCATTAAGGGCCTTGTAGATAAGTAATAATATTTTGTAACTGATACGGAACATAATAGGTAGCCAGTGCAGAGAATGTAAAATTGGGGGTGGTGGTATATGATATATTTCTTGGACCTGGTTTTAAGACTCTTAGCCCGCTCGCATTTTGGATACCTGTAGCTGATTGATGAAGATGCAGGACAACCAGCTAGCAGTGCATTAAAATAGTCCAGTCTAGAGCACATGAATGCATGAACTAGCTTTTCTGAATCAGAAACAGGTATCATGTTTCGTAACTTGGCAATGTTTCTAAAGGAAGATGAGAATGACGTTTTTGTAACAGGGAAAATGGATTTTCAAAAGACAAGTTGCTACTCTAATATAAACCCCAGATTTTGACTGTAGAGGACAGTAACAGTACATTCGTATATGGCCAGATTGTATATACACAGGATTCGGTTACGGTCTTTTGGTCCAATAAGTTACATCTCTGTATTATCTACTTTAATAGGAGAAAATGTTGGTATCCAATATTTACATTTTGAACGACACTGGTTAGCTTAGATAATTTCGAAGTTATCTGGTCTGTTGCATCTATAGTTGAGTATCCATCGGCCATAACGTGGAAATAATCCCGTATTTTTAATAATATTAACAAAGGGCAAATGTATAATTCGAAAATGCAGAGAACTAGGACCGATCCTGTGTCACTGTTTTACTGGTGATAATTGAGGACTCCCATTTAAAATGAACAAAGTGGTAGCGATCGACAGGTAGGATCTAAACCATCTTAAAGCCTGCCCCTGAATACCTGTATAGTTTTGTAATCGACCTATGAGTATGTCATGATCTATAGTAACGAACGCAGCACTAAGATCAAGTAAAAATAGCAATAAGACACAGCCTTGGTCTGACGCAAGAAGCAAGTCATTTGTAGTTTAACAAGTGCAGTTTCTGTGCTATAATGGGGCCTGAAATCTTTTTTGCAGGAAGGAGCACAATTGATCAGACACACTTTTTCTAAAAAGGAAGATTTGAGATGGGTCTGTAATTTGCAAGTTCACTGGGATCTAGTTGTGGTTTCTTAATAAGAGGGTTAATAACCGCCAGCTTGAATGTTTTGGGATGTGACCTAAAGACAACTACGAGTTAATAATATTGAGAAGCGGTCCTTCTGCTACAGGTAACAACTCTTTTCATAATTTAGTGGGTACAGGATCTAACAAGCATGTTGCTGGTTTAGGTGCAGTGATAAGTTTATTTAGCTCTTACTGTCCTATAGCTGTAAAGCACTGCAATTTATCTTTTGGTGCAATGAATGAAGCTAAAGTATTATAAGCTGTAGAATCTACATTTGCTATTGTAATTATGATGTTATCTATTTTATCAGTGAAGAAAATCATAAAGTCATTACTATTAAACTGTAAGTGAATATTTAGATCGGGTGGAGTCTGGTTATTTGTTAATAGCCACTGTGCTAAATAAAAACCTAAGATTGTTTTGGTTATTTTCTATGAGTATGTGGATATGCTCGGCCCTGGCAGCTTTTATAGCCTGTCTATAGCTGGACATACTGTTTTTCCACGCAATTATAAAAACTTCCAAGTTAGTTTTTCTCTAACCTTTTTCAATTTGATGGGGCAACAGCTTCTAATGTATTAGAGAAGATAGTGTCCATGTTGCTAGTCGTTTCGTCTAGTTCATGTGTACTTATGGGTTCACAGAGCAGTTGAGATAAATCAGGCGGGTTATTTGTGAATCTGTCTTTGTTGGCTGGAACAATAGTTCTGCCCGGACAATAACACGGAGCCATTTAGTTAATATTAGTAATACGCAGCATGAACGATACAAGGAAATGGTCAGTAACATCATCGCTTTGAGTTATGATATCTATATCAGTAAGATCAATTCTATGCGATATAATTAAATCTAGCATATGAGTAAGATGATGAGTGGGCCGGTGACGTTTTGCTTGGCTCCAAAAGATTTTATTAGGTCAGTAAATGCAAGTCCTAATACATCATTTGTATTATGATCGTGAATGTTAAAATATCAGACAATTAGCGCTTTATCAACAGTAACAATAGGTCTGAGAGCGAGGAAATCGGCAAATTCTTTTAGGAAATCTGTATACGGCCCTGGTGGTTTATACACAGTAGCCAGAGCAAGAGATACATAGATTTCTTTGCATATATGACAGTGTAACATTAAGCATTAGTATTTCGAATGAGTTAACCCTGTATCCTGTCTTCTGAGTAACATTGAGAAAATCACTATATACTGTTGCAACACCGCCACCACGACCAGACTGACGGGGCTCATGCTTATAACAGTAACTTGGTGGAGTAGACTCATTTAGACCAAAAATAATCACTTGGTTTAAGCCAGGTTTCAGTTAGGCAGAGTATATCAAAACTATTATCTGTGATCATTTCATTTACAATAACTGCTTTGGGTGAGAGAGTGATCTAATGTTTAGGAGCCCAACCTTTAAAAATTGTTTTTGTTCATTTACTCTACATTTTTCTGGTTTAATCACGATCAGATTTTTCTAGATCCTGCATTAAATTTATATTTTTGACCTCCCTAGTCGGGGAACAGACACAGTCTTTATAGAATGGACAGCACAAGTACTTCTATCATTTAAGCGGGTTTAACAAAAGTCATCAGGGCAGTTATTTGAGATTTGACTTACTAGTCATATGGAGCGCAGCGTCCTGGAGATGTTGTCATATCAAATGATCTGTTTAACAGACAAATCAATAGTGATCACGTAATAAAAACAGCTACTCACACTTGTGTGGTGCGACATTACTGTCAGATCCAATATATTCGGCACAGCATTGTCTTTGTTTCAATCTTTCTGAAAATCCTGTGTCGAATTGTGCCTTGTTTGTAAACGAACGAGTTCTTACTGACGCGGTCTGGAACTTCATTCAAAATAAAGTTCATTCACTCTTTCCTAATGTTGGGATCAGAAGGAAGGCAATGCAAAAACTGTTTTTTTTCTTGAAGATTCTTATCTGTGGTGTTTGTGTAGACCTGCGTTGTACCTCTTGTTTTTACATACGTAAAAGTTAGTTAAAGTATTTAAAACAATTTCAACAACAAATCAATGTTCACAGTTTCCTGTCAGTTAATGGTCACATGAGATGCAATTAATAAGATAAAATATCTAATATTTTTGTTTTTTCAACTAAATTATTATTATCAAACCTTTTAATTGTTTTTATTTTCAAAATGTGTGTGTATATAAATATACTGTATATATACAGTGTAATGTGAAAGTTTTGGGAACCCCTTGCAGAATCTGTGAAAATGTGAATAATTTTAACAAAATAAGAGAGATCATATAAATTGCATGTTATTTTTTATTTAGTACTGTCTTGAGTAAGATAGTTTACATAAAATATGTTTACATTTACAGTGTGTGGTTACCTGGATGATCTACGACTGTTTTTTTTTTGTGATGGTTGTTCATGAGTCCCTCATGAGTTTGTTCTGAACAGTTAAACTGAGCACTGTTCCTGCAGCAAAAATCCACCAGTTCCTGCAGATTCTTCAGTTACCCATGTTTTGGAAATCCTACCTTAAAGATTCTTAAATGCTTAACGCTTATCCCCAACAAATGACAAGTTTGCAAACCTGGCTGGTCAGCGTTGGCCTGTGCTCCTTTTGCCCCCGAGTGCTCTTTTGAAGCGGAGCTGTTCAGACAATAGAGGGATCTGTGCTGCAAACCAGGGGTGAATTGAATCGGGCAGCTTCAGTTGACTGCCTCTCCAGGTTCAGAGGCTGTGGATGCATTCAGTTACAGAGAGAGGCATTCCTTGCGGATCGTGTGTCCAGCTATGGAATGATTCCCACCCCACCTCCGCTACCTGCCACAGACAACAGACGCAGGGATAGCATCTAGACATTTATGCAATATTTTAAAGTGTAACTTTTTACATTTTTGGAATGATCTCACAGGCTCGAGGCTCACCTCAAGAGGTTGAATGCAGAGCCACAAGTGCCGTCCTGGAAGCGAGCCCACCACATGGCGCTTCGTAGGGATTTTGATTTATTCAGGACCTTGTACAGTACAGGTCGATGTGGCAGTACACGATGAGCTGGTCTTTTGTGCTAAGGACAGCTGTGTTAGCAAGGCTGCCTGCATTATGGCAGTTTTATTAATTCTTTTGTAAGAGATTGACGTGAATGTTCGACAGTTGTATAGAATACCGCTTGAAGACGTACAAGTATATGTTGAATATGTAATTCAATTTCAGTTTGAAAATGAGGGCAACATTTCATTATTCTCAACCTTGTCCATTCACAAAAACAAAGGCTTGTCTGACCGTGGGGCTAGTTTGAATAATTTTGACAGCTCCTTTTTATGGGCGCGTTGTCTCTGGGCTACCAAACAGATGACCATTGTTCACCAATATCTGTCCTGGCCCTCGTATTGTCCTCTGACATATGAGTGGCATGCGGCCCCCAATTGCCGACTCTATCCACACGTACAAACACACACTCACAAACGCAGCAAGGGTACAGCTGGCCAGAAAAGGCGCACTCCGCGGGACCCCTCTCTGTGTGTGTGTGTGAGACTATCCTTTTGGGGACATGCCACCTATGAGCCACCACAACCTGTTTGATCGCAGCCACTGAGCTAGAAGTAATCTGCCATAGCGCGGATCTGGAAATTAAAATGACAATTTGAATTGTGTTGGGGAAAGCGGGAAACTTTGCCCTGTGAATCATTCTCTCTGTCTCTCACAGTGTGTGCTTGAGGTGGCTGAGAGTAAATGAATGTACACTGTAGTTCATAACAGGATTAAACCACCAGGATCTGGTCAGCGTAAGGCATTATATTAACATTTCTGGAGAGACCAGCACGGTTTGGCATGTGATTCAGTGGATAGACTTTTTAATGAATTTTTAACAAACTGGCCTGCAGTACTGCAGTAAATTTTTGTTGGGACACACATTCCTTTTAAATAATGAGATTTGTATATACTTTAACATTTTATATGGCATAAATTTTATTTTTCATTTCACCCCAATTTTTTCAAGCACCATTTTCCCTTTTTAATTATGCAGCTTCAGTAACATGTAATTATATAATCGTAAAATATAGCTGCAATCAGCAATTATGCACAAAATAATAAGATAAAATAAAAATAATAAGAAAATAAGTTGATGTACCCAACAACAGTTTTAGATGTCCTTTAACTTTATTATGATTTGCTGATAATACATATTTAAAAAAAATATCTGTTTTGAAATAACAACCAGATGTACAAGCTTAAAAATAGATTATTATATTTTAAATGCAATATTTCATTATATTTTAAATATTTTATTTTTGAAGTACTGAGTGATGGTCATGTGATTTTAGGGGTAGTTCATGATGTGTAATGTTATAACTTTGATAAAGAGGAAACAAAATATCTAACGATCACACTGGATTAGTTTCAAGGAGGAAATATTGATGTTTTCATAACAAATGGCTGGCAAAATTGTAAGACATGTTTTATCTCATATCTGAAGAATCAGTGTTATGTCAATAAAGATGGTTCCTCCCAGTTTGCCACACGTTTTTTTTCTTCAGAATTACCGATCAGGTCTTATAAATCTAAATGCTGATGTGTAAGTACATTTCCAACTGAAGGAGAGACAATGAGTTTAAAATATGACAACTCTAAACAAACTTAAACTATTAACAACTTCATAATTCTACCTATAAGCGCCTGCCATCTGTCCTTTAGTGTATCCTGAACTCTGAAATATTTTGAGACATGCTTGCTGAACAAATAAAGGCTGGGAAGGGGATGAACTTTTTAAACAGTCAAAAGGATTTTCAGTAACGGTCTACAGGAAGTATGCACACAGGAAAAAAAATATGTTTGAATAAATATTGAGGATAATTGGGTCATTCTAGAAATGTGGTGACAAATGACTGTAACTCAAAATGTGAATTAAATGGTTTAAATATTTTTTAAATTCTATAAAAATAATTTATATGATTTAACTTATGAATTATAATCTGTTGTAATATCCATGTTTTATTACACACTTTATAAACCTTCTGGGGGGAGAGCGCTGAAGGTTTTATTCAAGAAAAAAAATGAATTGGAAATCTTTCTTGTCTATTTATACAAAATAATTGTTCTAGTTTACTTAGTACCATTGGTTTCACCGAGGGAACGAGTACGTCTGTCTCGAGACTCGGTGCGTTTGGGAACCAGCCCTTTGCGTGACGCACATTCTGAGGGCACGGGTCAAATCATGATCCAATGGAGCAAGCACGAGCGTAACGAGGCGGCCACGCTGACGAAAGCAGCCAGAAAGTATAAAAAATTGCAGCATTCCAGCAGAGGCGTCAAGACACAGGCTTCGTGTAGTAGGGCGCATGCATGGGAGGGAATGGGCCGGAGTATGGCAAAGAGTACCAGCGTCTCGTTTCCATCCTTCGTAACCATGGTTACACTAGGTCGTAGCTATTAGCAGACGTTCCCCTTCAGGAACTTGCGAGTGCTGCATCCGAGTCGCTTGGGAACCCGAGAATACCCTACGTCGTCACTGCGCCATACTACCGAGTCCCTGCCTGTGTGTGTATCTTATTAGCACATCACGAAGAGAGAACTTGGGGACCTGGGGTAGATGCCAGGTCTATGTTGTAAAAACGGACAAAAGTGTTGTCAGAGGGAGCAGGACCCCGCCGTGAATGCAGGGCACAAATTCCTAGGCAAGGGCACACACTCGCAAGTTGAAGAGGGGCCTTGGAGGCTGCTCATAACTCGCTGTGTCAGTGCGCTCTGACTCCGCCTAAGGTGACAAGGGAGGCGCTAGAGGAACTCTAGGCCTTAGGAGATGCCTCGACCACCCACCTAGCTCATAGTCCTGGCTGGTGCTCCGCGATAATTACCCTTCTTTGTTCGGACCAAAACAAACAAAGCTTTGATCTGGCTAGCCACGGGGCAGGGCTCTGTGTGGCGTAAGCGTCTCAGTGCATTGTCTCGAACAATGGCAGAGGGCGATTAAGCGCATTTCTTGGCCTAAACTTCTTGGTTCTGGATAAGGAGGAGCAGAATGCATGAAGTACTATGTGCTTGCCTGGTGAGAAGTGGGCACTCGAAACTCTATGGGACATAACCGGGCCTCTCGGGTAAAGTAATGGCCCAACCATGAGAGGCGCTGAGCAAATTCTATGGTCATGAACAGAAATGCCCTGAGAGTCCCCTCAATGCTTTTTTAGTGAGATTCTAGGTAGCTGTGCCGCCTCCTTCAGGGGGGTCATGCCCACAGGCTTGTCGATAACTCGCACGGGCTGGGGTGAAGAATTAGACGGGGCAATAGATGCGCACTTTACCGCGCCTGGCCAAATTCCCAATCTCTAAGATTCTCATGCCACTTCAGGGTGGAGGTCTCCATACCCCCGGGCCTCACGCCCTCTCCGTCTCGACAAGGATATCTGCCTCCCCTTGATTGATACCCAGGAGATAACTGCTCTTTATAGAGAGGGAGCTCTCCCTGAGGCCTCACAGAAGATTTCTGGCGGCGGCTCAGGCTTGATACAAGGGGCTAGCGAACTGCGACCCCGTCCTGAATCGATTGATGTATGAGAGCCACTGATGTTTGTCTGTGGCGGAACAAACACCGATGATGGACGCGAGAGCCTTAGGTCTGGAAGGATAGTGTGTCAGAGCTTCTAAACACGGGCCAGGCATTATCCGCGGGAATCAGTCTTGATGTGCCAAAAAGACTGATGGGCCGTCCACAGACGCCTGGGCAGAGTGTTCCCCCGACTCATGACTGCTCCGGCTCCGCAGACCTGCTCCCTGGGGCGTGCCTATTTCCACTCCGTGAGGATGAGGCATCCGTCGTTATTCGTTAGCACGACTACAAGGAGCTCCCTAATGTGCGCCTTGAATCCAGAACCCACTCGTTTCTTGCCACATGTGTCTCTAATGCACGTAAGCATCGCATCAGCCCGCCTGCTTGCTCATTGGCGAAGCTGTATTCCCCCTCGGGGAAAAACCGGGCTGAGCTCACCACTGGCAAGGCAGTCTCAGTACACCCAAACCGCAGCGGCCAAAAGGTATCACGTTGGCGTCGCTGCCAATTAGGTCCATAACAGCGCTCTAGAAACTGTTTGATGCAGGTGATACTGGACTCTCTCTTTACTCCTCGTGACTGTCGAGATGATTGCCTCGCACTTCAAGCAGGAGACTAGACCGTGCCTGCATCGCGGTTGGAGGGGGGGATTGAGTCGCATCACCGATCGCCTAAATATAGGTGGTTCTCCCTTCGATGGAGAAGACAGCTCTTCTTGGCGTTTAAGTCTTAAACTGTCCGCAGCTCCCAATGGCATATGGGCGAGGCGAGCATCGTCTATGCCCGAGCCGCGCCTCTGCTCGTCGATTGCGCTAGTATTAAAATCCAATCGTCGATTTACATATTGAGTATGCGGATCCCTGAGAGTCGTGTCAGTGCGAGTCCAGATCACTTCGTGAAAGTAGGCGTTGCCTATGCAGGGGCAGCTGGCGAAGTTCATTCGTTCGTCGGAGCTCACTGGAGCGACAGCCTGAAGTCACTGAGGTGGGCAGGGGTATCTAATGGAACCTCGTGAGGCAGTCTGAAGGAGCTACCCGACCTGACTGGGCTGTAGCAGCACCCCCGTCACTTGAGGGGCAGCTCTCCCTCGGGCCTGTAAAGCGGCGTTGCCGTTGGGGCGGGGCTAGCTGTGCATTTCGGCATGTCCGTCGTAGGGGGCGCACATTGAGGCTCAGCTGAATCACCGAGGGTGCGGGGTATCATAAGCTTCTGCCGTGAGGGTCCTGAGGAGTATTGGGCACTCGTATACTGAGGTGGTTATCCTCTTCTGCTCCCCAGTGTGGTGGTTGGGCTGCCTCAGGACCTGACAATGGTGAGTAGCCCCATTGTAGTCCGAGGTACTCTGCTTAGTAAGTATTCAAAAAATAACGGCTCGCAGATCATCCGTTTCCGTCTAGAGACTTTCCAACCTGGAGCATCGTCTGCGACTCCTTACGCTGAATTCTTTCTGTGAGGGGTGGCGGGTTTCACGCTCTGTTTTCGGCGACTGCATATGAGGGTCTGATTGGCTTGATGCTGCTCGCCGAACCTCAGCAGCTCCGTTGGTGCCCAGCCCACCTGTGGGGGGCTGTAATATCGGGTGAGTACGTTGGTGGCGTTCTTCCACGTCTCTTGACTACTCCTCAGTCATGGGATCGTGGTAAACTGGAATTGCCCCCTTCGTGAAGGCTGTGATCTTGGATTCAGAAAATGCTCGTCTACATAATCACTTTTAGGACCAGCGTCTTGTTTCTTGGCTGGCCAAACGATATTTTATTTTGTCGAATGCACGAAACATACCCCATAATCACGAATCACACCTCACTGTGAGGGACTGTGGTGGCGAGTCCACAGTCTGCTCTGTCTCGACACTCATCACATCCAGCTCCTCAGAGGAAGATAGATGAAGCGCCTGGCTCTCTCTCATTTCGGGATAACTTTACGCTTGGTGAGGATCTGGCGCGTGGAGAAAAGGACGAGCCCGTCTCGGATCTCTCCGCTAAATCCACCCGCGATCCCCACGACAACAGTTTGCGCTGTGCCTCGTCAACAGCGGGACCGCTGCCAGCGGGAACGCGAGCCTGGATGCTCTGATCAAACACAGCCAGGAGAGAGCGGAGAATACGCAGCGAGAGTAACTCGCAGTGATGACAATCAACTGCTCGAAAGCTGACCGTGCATGCTGCGCTCCTAAACAAATGACACAGTCGCACCAATTGGAATGAAAAAAAGGGAAAAAAAAAAAAAAAAAAAAAGAAACAATTATGTGTATCCCCCGGCCGTCCAGATTATCGTGGCAGGGAGAAACAGCGTTTGTAATCCGTTCACACGTGCGCCCTACAGCTTTTTCATGATTGTTTTTTTATAAATATGTTCTTGTGCAGACAGTACACCAGTAAAGACAACACATATCATAGCGGCTACTGAGAGCAGAAGCTGGTTTGGGCGTGCCCTAGGGCCCGTCAGACACCCGCCTTGTGGGGGGGGGGGGCCACCCCCCCCCCCCCTCCCACCCCCCCCTCCCCTGCTGGATCTTTTATACTTTCTGTGCTTTACGTACCTCCCTCGTGACGTCTGCGTGCTCCATGGACTGATTTGAACAGCGTCTTCCTAGCGCGGGTCCGCGGCATTCCCAAGGCGCCCGACGAGCTCGGTTCGCTGCATGTGAACCTTTGTTCATGAATGCTCCTCAGAATGTGTGGCTAAATATTTGATATGGAGAGCAGCGATAGCATTGTTTTTTTTGTGCAATACCGATAAAGACTCGCTATTTATACGTTGGTGTACTTCAAATGACACAAAACAACCTCTATTAGAGAATGGAACAAATTATAAATATACATTTATGTTTAAAAATTGCGGCTAATTAGTCAAATATAAACATGGCAAACATTCATTATATAGTAATTAATGTTTCTAATTTATTATATATACATTATGAATACTTTATACAGCTATAATAATATAATAATACTTATTAATTTTATTTATTATATTATGAATGACTTACTGCTATCATTAAAAAGCCTTGTTGAAATTAAGCTCCATAAAGGAAAACTCTCATATTGGGCTGTGCATGTTTAATCTTTGCTTATAAGAGAAATTCATCTGCACATCCGGACACTTCGCCAGTGAGCTGTCAAGGGACCATCTCGCTGTGTCTACATGCTGTGTGTGAGTTTAGGTCAGGACCTTTGACCTGAGGTCTTTCCTGCTCTGGGTCACTGGACCAGGATGCTCCTATTTCAGATGCTGGGATGCATTTCCCTCCTTCACTCATGCAATGCTGCTTTTTCTCAGTGAGCCAGCAGGAGGTCTGTCTAAATCACAATCAACCTAGCCTTGCTTATTCCATAGGTCACTGCATGAGAAAAGCAAAGAAATGTGTATTTATTTGATTGTATGTCATAGTACGAGCTGTGGCCTAACAATCAACCCAACCCTGTTCTCTCTAACATAAAAAAAAGCTAATTACAGCTAGATTTGTATATTTTCTAAGAAAAATTAAGAAATACCCTTTAAACTCTCTGTATATCTTTGACCAGGTGGCTCTACAAATCTACAAGAATAACGTAATTAATTAGATCATAAATGAGTATTGATGAGGGTTCACCTCAGATGGTTTAACTTCCTGTCATGTGACACCTGCCCATAGCATACCGTACCATAACAGTAATACAGCAGGTGACTTGACGGTATCTGATTCCATTCATTCTGTGGATTCATTCAGCCATGTAATATCATGTGCGTGTCAAACATTAAGCACACTTGAGGTATAGCTACTACATGGAGCAAGCCATATGTTGCTTTAACTCTTATGTTCTGTTAGGAATTACTTTACCGTTTTTATATTTGAGTTCCTAGAGACCATACTGATGTTGTTTTTGAAATAAATAATATGATATTTATTTTTTCAAATACTTTGACTAAGTTTCTCTTCTATAATAAAATCAAAATGAAATAAAGAATAAATAATATTAACAAACCTTAGTAAACGTACCGTTTTTATGGAGGAAATTTGAAGTACGTTATGAAAATGTTTAAATTTTTAAAAAAACAAAAAATTTTAAAGTAGAAAAGTCAGAAAGGGTTTGTCTGGGCAGGCCATTGCTGCTGCAATCTCGGTCACAAGACTTGCTTCTGCACGCCCTTGGCACTCTGCAGACACGTGGCACGTTTCCGCTAGCGACGTCACTTGCAGTCTTTATTTTTTTTTTTTGTTCTATTTATTTATTCTTTTTGTTTGAATCTCAACATTTTACAACAGTAGCCAGATGGTGAAGACAAGAAAAAAAGAAACTAAATTACGAAGTCACTTGCAATTAACTACCACTTGCCCGCTCGCATACCCTGGCGCTTGGACTTGCAATCGACACAAATTGTGCGTGTTGCCAATGGAGACAAGACGCTGTGGTGGTGATTAAACGATTAAAATTAATTTTATACTATAACATACAGGGTCCTGCAAGCCATCTGTAGGAGAAAAAGACAAGACCCGCAAATCCGTGGCCGCAGGACAGCAGAATATGAACGCAATGAACGAAGTCTCTCGTTAAGCGTTTTCCTCCTTTAGAAAACATAAACACTTAACATGGCTTTATGTATTAAGATGCTATTAAAATATCAAATATACAGTTTATTAATATAATGAACATGTATATAGTATTTTCCTCCCACATTCTATCGAACATTACACCGCAAACCATGGCATATATGTGGCATCAAAGGACTAGACTGATGACAGGAGAGCAAACTCAGATGCTGCTTCATTATTAAAATATAGCCTACTAACTAATATAAGGCCAGCAGAGTGAGCCCAGGAATAAACGCAACACGCAAGTTGTCCATGTTCAAGCGTTCTTCGCATATTAGATTCACTGTCTACGCTCTTTTATATCATTGTCTTTGTCCTCTTTTATTTATTGTTCCGTGTCTTTGTCTATTAAGCTACATTACGTGTTTTATTTCTAATGATTTTCTATTGGAGGAAAATGTTTAACGTGCAATTTAATGCATTGAGTTCTGGGCTCGTCTGCTTGCCTGTAAAGAGTTCATCCTTTTAAAACCCACTTAATGCATTTCATAATGCACGTTCATAATTGCTGTTCTGTATATACTTTGAGTCAACAACAAGGACATATAGGCTACTGAATTGTCTTTATCATCCGTTATTATGCCACATTAAGCGTTTTGCTGTATGGGAGGACAAGTAAAAGTTTGCGCATTGTGTTCATGGCCATCTGCTTGCCTTGTAGTACATTAAATAATAACTATATATCGAATTTGATCTTTTAATTGCACTTAATGTATCTTAATACATTAAGCCATATTAAGTGTTAATGTTTTTCTACAGGAGGAAAACGCTTAACGAGATACTTTGTGCATTGCTTTCATATTCTGCTGTTCTGTGGCCACCGATTTGTGGGTCTTTTTTTTTTCTTGCAGGACTCTGTAGGTTACGGTACTAAATTAGTTTGAATCATTTAACCACCACAGCTGTCTTGTCTCCATTGGCAATACGCACAATTTGTGTCGATTGCAAGTGATGTCGCAGGTATCGGAGAGTGCAAGTGGCGATTGCAAGTGACATTGTAAGTTCGGGGTTTTTTTTCTTGTCTTCACCACCTGGCTACTGTTGTAAAATGTTGAGAGATTCAAACAAAAAGTAATCAATAAATAGAACAAAATAAAAAATAAAAAAGACTGCAAGTGACGTCGTTAGCGGAATCGCAAGTGTCTGAGAGTGCAAGTCTGATAATGCAAGTCTAAGAGTGCAAGTCTGTAGAGTGGCAATGCGCAAGGTGGCTGCAAGGGGCTCAGAACCCTCTGCGAAAAGTAACCTACACCTGATATTTCAAATGTTAACCCTATACAGCCATACATTTCTATTGGCATCTTCTGAAAGAATCAACTGATCAAAACTTGTTTGGCTAAAGGTCTGTCATCTGACTGATAGTTTATACTTTTTAAGTAAAAGGCCTTTTAGTATAATTCAAAAAATGTCCACTTTTTGGTCAGTGATTTTTTTTTGGTTACAGGTGGGTTGTTTATTAAACATAAGAATAACTTTTGAACACTTACTGGACTGAAGCAAATTAAACTTCGCTTGTTATGCGCATATATACTGTATATATATATATAATATAATATATATCCTATATATCATAACTCTATATACTATATATATATATATATATCTAATTTTACTTTTAAATAAAATTGACATTTTGAGAGGATATACAGATGGCAATTAATATTTATTAGCATTTTATTTAAATACACTTGTTATGCTGTTATAAAGATTTGATTGACATACCAAGCTTTAAGAATCTCATTTTATTTTTGTGCCATAATAAATTTTAACAGTTGCACAATTGTATATATTTTGGCTGCAGATGGCCGTCTGAATACAATTTAGTTGTTTTCTTCTCCTCGAATATGAGCTCCATATTCTCACTATATCACTATATCATACTATATGAGCAATAAAAGCCTAATGTATCAAATATGATACTCAGGAAAATGCCTATGATATTTTTGTATTTTTTATTTTTTTGGTCAAATGGCTCAATAAACTGTTGCATTAAAAAAAGTGATTCTTCTGACTATTATTTCATATGTCATGCTTTACAGGGTGAAGTATATTGTTTGACCTGTTCTAAAGGCCTTGTGGTCTCTCAGAGTGAGGATTAAGCCTCCTGTAACAGAAGGCCTGTAACTTCACTGGTTTTTGCTTGCACATGGACACTTTTTCTTTCTTTCTTTCTTTTTGCCGCCAACGGACAGCTGATGCATTTTGGATGATAAGGTGTATATCACTCAGTTGCATTGTGAAGCTTGAAGTTCTCCACCTACGCCTTTCATCTGGGATCATGGGGCTTGTCTCTGGTATCTCTGGCCCAGCCCAGGCTGAGAAGAGGTGGTGGTCCATGATTATCAGGTTCTGCACATGAACAGCTGGCCATGTGGACCACTTAACTCTGAACATGAGAGGGGTGGGATCTCGCCACCCTCTCAATTAGACTCCTTTCATTTCCCTGATACTTTTATGATTGGTCAGTGGGAAGAACATAATGTAGAAATGGGTAGGTATTACATAAAACAACACAACAGCAATCGAACAAATGGAGAAGAGCTCAAAGGATTCCCACAGATGGTCCATCACGTAGTTTTTCTGTCTGTCTTTTAATAGGGTTTGACCTCTGGTTATACAACAACCTTTATCTCGGGAGGTTACCCCAGCTCTTATTATATGTTAGATGTGAGTTTTGGATCTTTTTCTGTTTGTTCACCATTGTGTTACGTATATGCTGCTTAAATGAGAGTTAGTTAGCGATCACCGCCGTAGAAGCCAAGGAATCTACTAATGCTGATGCATTCACAAAGCATTGCTTTTTCTCCCCAGGAGACCTTAAGTAAACAGCAGCTGACAGCCTTTCTCTCCAAAACAAAGCTTGACTTTGCCCATTTGTCAGTCAGGTTCTTGTCTGGTTATTAGGAGGTTAATGTTCAAACTCAGGAAAAATAAGGCAAAACAAGGTTACTTGCTGCGGTATCTATAAAATGTGATCAAAAGAGTTGTGTACATTAACCCTCAAGGCCGAGGCAAAAAAAAAGAAACAAAAAAGAGGCACTCCGGTGTGAAACGGGGGGATGCAGGCTCAGGTGAAGCCAGCGCGACCCATGTGAGGAGTTGTGAAGCCGCAAAAGCCTTGGGTCTTTCAATCATTCACTACAGGAATGCCTTTCTTACAGCCGCTGTGTGGTTGTCAGAGCTTCACAGTTCTGTGTATTTCTCACCTGGCCAGTGAATTCTTGGATGAACAAACACGGGTCGAACCTTTCTCGCTCTGAGCTGCGGAAGCCCTTTGCACTTTAATCGGCCGTCTCTGAGTCACTCGTTCTCACACACATCAATGCCTTAACATGAGAGCTGAAAATCAACGAAAACACTGCCAGTCAAATGTTTGGTTTTTCATCAATCAGTTTAAACAAATAAGTTTAATGTAATGTAAGTTGAAATAACTTGTACAACCAAGTTGATTATACTAAAAGATTTAAGGCAGCAACTAAGTTTTTAAGTTGAAATAGGTGGAATTTTTTTACAGTGTAATTAATTGTTTTGTTTTTTGTTTGTTTGTTTGTTTGTTTTTTTGTTTTGTGAAAAGTGGCCAACTTTTAAAGCATTTATTAACCTAGGTTCATGTTAATTTCTACATATTTTAACGTTCAATTTGTATAAATTAATATGTTGCAAATAGGCTATTTATTCTGTTTAAGACCAGATTCTAACATGAAAGCATTTATTAATCTAGGTTAATCTTAATTTCTACATATAATAATACATTTTTAACATTTTCAAGTTGTAGAAATTAATGAATTAATATGTTGTGAATTGGATATTTATTCTATTTTTATTGTATTTTAAAGTGTGAGTGAATAAGTGAATTATTTTATTAGATTTTATTTGATTTTCATTACATAATTCCCAAACTTCCATTTGTGTGTTTTCATAGCCTTGATGACTTGGGTGTACTCGCAATGTTTGACTGTCAGGTAGTTTGTGACTATAAATGTTGGCAGCTTTATTTTTCTAGAATCGTGTTGGGAAAATTATTGCGGCGTGTCAGGCTGATGGAACATAATTCAAGTGTTTTTCTGGGCGTCAGGGTATGATTATCATCAGGGTTCGCTTTGCATGCAGTTCTTTAGGGCCGCTACCTTCCTGTCTATTGATTTCATCAATCAGCAGCTCATTGGGGTAGATGATGGATGTGTTTGCTACTACGCGAGGCTCCCCTTCAGAATGCCGTCATCAGAACTGGTAAGAACGCGGTCTGTGTGCAGCCTAGCGGTCATTCCGAGCCTGTGATGCGATCACGCGGTGCGCTGTGTCAGCCTGACGGTCATTCCCCTGTGATCGATACAGCCTGACCGCACAGCCTCTGATGCATTACTGCAAGAGTCTTGAGAAATGACAAACAGAAAGAATAGGCACACTGCTTTCAGTTCACACTTTAAGTAATATAAGTAATATGATTCAAAATACTACATTGAATCACCAGCGTTTTAAATAGTTTGACCTTTTTAAGTTTCAATGTCTCAGAGCATTGTTTTGCAGGGAATGCGTTCCATTGTTAATCTTCCTGTGTGGCCTATAAAGGAAAGTGTCAATGAGTCACTCTATTAAAGCATGAATCACATCATACTTTTGATTCTTTTCAACAGCTAAAGTAAATGCTTTTCACTTTGAATAAACATCCTCATAGATCATACTTGTTTTTGTATTATATTTATGACATTTTTGGTATAGTCGGTACACATGAGTGTAATTAATCAGAGTTTCTTTCTGGAATTATTGTATAATCAAGTTATAGTGTAGCATATTAATGATTTGACTTACAAGCTGTGTGTTGATGGCCAATTTTTACTTTTAACATGCTCTCTAGGGAACTAGCTTTAATTCGACCTATTTAACTACCCTTTGACCTTAAATTGACATAATTTTACCTATTTAACTTGTCAGATGGTAAAATAAAATTCCAAACACATCACTCCAGTATGACTTTTTTTTGCTTATAATATATGTTTCGGGGTGAAATATAATAGTAGATATAGAGTCATGTTGTGTATCATGTTAAATATGACCAAAATCTTAAATCTAGAGGGGATTTACAACTGTTTTAAATTTAAAAGGTAAAAATGACAGAAAAGGATAGCCAGGACACAGGACAGATGCATTTCTGACTGCAGTTCTCTTTTAAAATATTTCATGCTCCAACATCCATTTATCAATGTTGATCCATTTGTCAGGTTTTCGGTCTGGGTCTCTTATTGGCAAACTGTGAGGCAGGAAGTTATGACATATTTGTTTTATGAGGCACAATTTCAAAACGATTTTTTTTTCTTCCATGTGAACTTGAATGGAGAGCAGAATTCAGCAGCATAAGCAAACAGTGAAAATTGCCCAGTAACCGCTGCACAAACAAATAGAGTAAGATATTCACTTAAACTATCCACAGCTCTGTCTTCGGCACCAGAATTTTGCAACATCCAGTACCTTATGATATTTTTAGTTTCGTTATTGCAGATTTCCCTTTTTTCCCACCGAATGATCAACCTGTGCTGATGATATCTGAGTCACTCACCCACATCTGTGATCATTAACTAACCTTTATAAAAGTCTTTGAAGATATTTATATAATGCAGAAGCTGAAGCTCAAGTGTAAATGACTGACTGAGCTGCTGTGTAAATGTCATAGATTGACGAGTCATGAGTTTGAGCATGTGCTAAGAGCTTGATTGGCTGTGACTTCAGCATACCAGTGCATTTTTGTTGTAGATCTGTGTTAGTCTGCTCTGTTAGAGCTCAGTAGGAGTAGATGTTAAATGCAACTAAACATGCAATCATGCATAGTGTAGCAAATGAAATATGCTTATCAACTTTTAAAAGGGAGGAGCAGATTCTCCGGTATCATTTGTTTTTTACATCAAAGGCCATGTGTTCAATCAAACTTTATGGTATTTTGGCACACATTCATCTGTCACTTGATATGGCTAATATTTTGCCCAGTGTTACTTGTGCCATGTGCTAGTGCTGTTGTTAGTGCATACATAAAATGATTAATTTTCCTATTCAGCCTGTCAGTTGAATCATTTCGCATATTGTCTGTGCCATTGGTAATAATTGATAATATTACACATTTGTAATGTTTAATGTTAAGTATTTGTGTTTGTTTTATGATAAACCGTTTTATACTTTAAACTTCTTAATATATCTGGGTTGAACCAGCGGTTTAGAAAATATAGAACACACTGACATGTGAAATGTGTCAAAGAAAATATGGATATATACTATATGTTAAATTGTGAATGATAAGACATCTTTATTTGCACCAAATAGACATTTAGATGCTAGGGAACATGACAAATAATTTTATACTGTGATAAGAAAAGCACCTCACATTGATATCACCACTGTAGTGATAAGAAGATAAGATTATGTAATTTGTCCTACATTATCAGTGTTGTCTTAAAAAGAGTGTGTAAAATTTTCTGAACTAAATGTTAGCGGTGCCGCAATGTCAGGGTGGTTGTCAGGTGCTAAGCTATTGCTAAAGTGTTTTGCATGGTTTTATTGCCACACTAGCTGCTATACTAAACTATAGTTTGCATAACCGTCCTCTCATCAATTATTGCATGGGTTCAGTTTCTATTTTCTGTGAGACACACACTTTTCACACTTTTTAATCTTTACACTTGCAGCTAATCTGCACAGGCCTTGACTTAAAACGGAACCGTGCTGTCCTCTGATAACATTCATCTTAAGCCTGGCATCATTGATTATTTGCTTGACAAATGATCATTTAGTGCTGCTAATTTGTCAATGCTGTATTGTTCTGTTCAGATACCGGCCTCTGCCTACTTGTCAAGCTAATGAGGAAAACTTGATTAGCCCAGAGCCCACCTCTGATGGTTTGTTTCCCGGCTTGTCACTTTGAGGGAAACCTTCTACTCCGTGCTGCTGACCGTTTGTATATTTGTACATAAGGCAGACCACTGTCACCCGACTCCTGGACCCGCTCGTGTTGCAATGTGTGTTGTGTTATATGGCTGTTTTCTTTTCAGCTGAATTCAGCTGCCCTTAGCTCAGGCCTGATAGGGACTAGCCTTTCATCCTCCCACAAAGCGATAGAGCGGGGATGGCCTTTGTTCTCTGAGGTCCTTCCCGGACTGAGGCACAAGTGACTTGGCAAAAAGTCTCCTCCCTCAGATCCTGTAATCCCTATGTGACCAAATAGACTCATTTACTTGTAATTATCTAATTGAAAGTGAATAATATCAGTGCAGATCATCTCACTCCAGGTGGAATTATGAACTCCTATTTAAGTGTATAGATTAGGTGAACTTGAATGGACATGCATTGTTTTTTGATGGATATGCATGTACATTTTTATTCTAGATGTTCTCCTGGTGGACAGTTAATGACTCTTCAACTAGTGAAAGTTGAGTCTAATGGTGATTATGATTATCAGAAAATGTCTGCAGGTGGCAAATGATAATTGGATGATTATGAAGGTGTTGTGTCTGAATAGTAGTTCCGCTAAACGGTTGGTAGCAGGGGGTTTACCCGCGGGGGCCAAAGGGGGGTAGCAGAGAAGATCAAGGGTAACCCGGGACATATTGGAGGTCAACGCTCTAACACCCAATCTTGCCAGGCAACCGCTTCTGGAATGTTCTCACGGGCTGCACAGGGGAAGTCAGGAGCCCCCTACAATTGGCCAAGAGTTAATATTGGCCTTCCGGGCCAAAGGTTAAATTTGGAGAGGTCAGGCAGGAGTGCAGGAATGAGCTGGTGTGTTGAGACAGTACCCCAGTTTTTATAAACTGCTGCTCAGAAGTGCTGGCTGAAGGGGGCCAGTGTGAAGAGTAATGTTCTCCTGACTTCAGAACACCCATTGAGCAACAGCTGGCTGTGGAGTTGGGTTACCTCCTTCATACTGTACAATAGACAAGCCAGCGCTGTCAAGCATATGCAGACAGATGTTCATGCCATAAACACACTCGTTTGTTAGCCCTAGACAGGAAGAGTCTTGAACATTTATTAGTTGTAGCCCTGACAAAGATCTTACATCTCATTCATTCATTCATTCATTCATTCATTCATTCATTCATTCATTCATTCAGTCAATCATTTGTTCAGTCAATCATTCATTCCTACTCAATCATTGATTTATTAAACAACATACATTCGCTCATTTACTCACTCGCTCATTCAATGTATGAGTGTTCATTCATTCATTCATTCATTCATGTACTCACAATGAATTAGGTCAATTAATTATGTTCATTCATTCAGTTTATATGGACTTCATGGCATTCATTCAGTCATTCATTGATTAAACTCTAATTAGTCATTTATTCATTTACTCACACATTAATTAACTCAGATGTTTGGAACATCTGGATTTTTTGACAATTTATTCAGTCATCTATTGATTAAACACAACTTCATTCATTCATTCATTTACTCACTAACTCAGTCATTGAATGTCTGCTCATTCATTAATTGATTGATTGATTCATCCATTGATTAAACTACATTCATTAATTTACTAATTTACTCAATGACTCAGTCATTGAATGTCTGTTTCTTCATTCATTAATTGATCGATTGATTGATTGATTGATTGATTGACATTAATTAAACTTCATCCATTAATTTCCTCATCCAACCACTCATTAGTTGTCTGTTCATTCAATCATTCATTTATTTACTCACTCACTCACTCACTCACTGAATGTCTGTTCATTTATTCAAACATTAATTATTTTACTCAGTTAATCTGGACTGTTTGTCCATTCATTTAATCAGTTGCTCTCTCATCCATTAAATTGCATCCATTCATTCTCTCACTCATGGCCTGACTGTTCATTCATTGATTTATTTATTAATTCAATGTCTGTTAATTGACTCAGTCACTCACTTGCTTTGCATTGCCTGACTATTCATTCATTCATTCATTCATTCTCAGCTCTTAATTTTAGCGGTTGCCCATGTGATCTTCAGTGAACAGGATAATAACCTTGTGTCTGTACAGCAGGATCCTGATCCCTCCCTCTGCCCTTGGCTCATGTTTCCCTAAGAGACTGGAATGCATGAATGGAGGCCTCTTCATATCAGCAGCTCACTCCTTCATTCACAAATGTTTATACCATCAGTCACCTGACCTAAGGTATACCCTGTTCATTGGTGGCTGTTCATAATTGTATGCAGCTGCTTTTTCCACTGTTGTGTGTCCAGAGGTCCACAGCGTGCTGACCTGAGGTAAGCCATAACAATCGTGACAAACAAGTCACCCCTCCCTATTTGGTCTCATACATCTTCCCAAGGTCATGCAGAGGTTTCAACTGTCCCATTGCTTTAAGGAAGTGCTCACCGCTAACAGCTGTCTGGTTCATACTGCACCTCATTGGATGATTTTTTTTTTTGTGTGTGATTATGATACTGTATTATTACTGTGGTATGCAACTGCAACCGCATGTTCTGGACTTGGCAAATGTCTTGTCCATCTATCTATGACATGATTGTTTATTTGCTTTGGTCATTGTGCAGTGTCCTTGAACTTGGGAAAGGCGCTATATAAATTAAACTTATTATTATTATTGGATGAAACCTGTGCGGAGACACAAAACTGAAACTGAATTTCTTGACTTTGCATCCAGTCATTCATATTTCAGCTTTGAAACATTACCCTCCTCTGCCTCAAAAAGAAGAACGCTATAAATCTTACCACACTGACTAAATGAACCTTACCATGTGTTCATCATAAGCATACAACACAAAAAACAACCCTGTGAATTCCCTTCCACACTCTTAGACCCACAAGTGGTTGTTGGGGATCGGGCTTAACCGGCACCCGCTATCTTTCTTGAATTCGGAGAGTGAAAGACAATGGCCTCCAAGTCTTGAGTCTGGGACCTGTCACTTTAAATCATCTCTGATGTAGATTTGATGTGACATCTTGGAAACCATGATAATGAAGAAAGCTTCAGACACTGCTATCAATACTGCAATTCTCACAGCACTCAGTCCACCTCGCACCGAACGCGGACCCCCTCAGCGGAGGACATAACATCAGACATCATTAGTCAATAGGCCCCCCCCCCCCCCCTCAGTTTGACCGGACACACCCTCTGAAAAAAATTGTGTGTTATCTTTGTTGCTTATCGGGAATCAGAGCGAACCCCTTGTTCGTGGTTCTCAGGATGGTTCTTGTAGACTCACCTGACACATATATTCTTTGGATAATAATTAGACAATGTATAATGGTCATTTCTCATTGATGGACTGTTTTGATTTGAAAGGCAGTATTAGTTACACATAATATATTTACATTTACATACATTAGCGACATTTTATCCAAAGCGACTTACAAATGAGGACAATGGAAGCAATCAAAATCAACAAAAGAGCAATGATATACAAGTTTGATATATATGTTTATATTTGTTCATTTTTACCAGCACCATTAAGGTTAAACAGAATCTTACATTGCAACATCTCTACAGTATAATGCAGAATTATTTCAGAGATGTAAACTTACATAAACCGACACTGACTTTTTATTGACTGTTTTATCTCAAGACCTTGAGCTTTATAGTTTGATAATGAAAGTGAAATTGTCTGTATTGTTTTCAGAAAGAAAGTGATAAACCGTGATAACTTGATTGAGCTCTGCTAAAGACATTCAGGCCAACTCTGTGTATGTTTTCGAGACTATCTTAGTATTCTTTCACCTACTCTTTATTTCTGACCATTACATGATAATCTTAATTTTGTGCTTCTCCAAGTGCCAGATATAATGAACTAAGTGTAGTTCTGTACAAGGTCCTCTAGGTGGTGCTTGTAATCCAGTTGCTCCAATGGGACTTTGAGCGAATTACTTTACTAGAAGTACTAGAAGTCAGGACACACACTGCAGTCGTACACTCAGTATACATCTTGGAGGGGTGAAGTTGGGTGCACTTAGGGAAGTTCAATAGAGTGAATTGCAAATGTTGATATCAAAGGTAGGCCTATAACATGACAGTTCATGAACTGTAATAGCATGTTAGGCATGTGACAGTTCTAATGTGGACTTTTTTTTCAAGGGTCGGGAACTATTCACTTTATGTCCATCAAGTAAATGTGTACTTTGTACTTTCCCCAAAGAGAAAAAGAGAGAAGTACACAAAGCCATGACCTCAAACAGATGCTTGATGTATAGTATCCACAATAAGGCTGCACTCCAGCGATCTCAAGGAGATCATCAAGTCAGTTCAGAATTTAGTTTTTTATGAACTCCAAGCTTTAGCCAAACCCAGCTTGCTGCGCTTCATTCTGTATAAATAGACTTTCCCCTCCATCTCTACCTTAAGAAGCTCCAAATCCGATGGCATTCCAAGCATTGATCTTTCATCAGACAGGAATATCTGCCAAGGAACTGTGTGTTTATCTCAACGCTGAGTTTGTCTTATTGTCTTATTGACTGCTTTATACACACACATCCCAGCCCAGCTGTTGTTTAGTAAAGGGGAATCTCCTTATACAGTTTTCTCATCAATTTTGTTTACTTTATGCTCAAATGCGCCTTTCGCTGAGAGGCCGCGGTGTATGATTGTCTACGTGTGCGTATGTCTACCCATCTTTCTGTGTGTGTACGTGTGTATGTGTGCATGGGGGTGGTGGGGTTCGACAGCATTCCTTGCTTGATGCATGTCTGTCTCCATATACCCCTCCCTCATGTAGCCTGCTTCCCCCGCCTGGTTGTTGCTCCAGGTTCTCATGGGACGGTAATCTACAACAAAGGCTTCCCAGCCCACACACTAGGAAGGGTAATGCTCCCACATAAGCTCTCCTCTGAGCAATGTGCTCTTAGCACAGCACACTAGCATGTGCTTTTTCTAGAATAGTGCACTTAGCTACCTACCTCAGGTAATGGTGACATACATGCATATTTGTTTACAGTTTGTTATTTTGGTAAGAAAGCACCTGGCTAAATCTATTATGTAAAATAAATGAAAGTTAGCAGTCAGCGCAAGCGCCTGGCTAAATCTATTACGTCAGTTAAATGTGAGTTAGCAGTTAGCACAAGCGCCTGGCTAATTCTGTGATGTCGGATGCTATACTTCGTTTTGTAGCTGTCCAACAAACTTTCCAGCTTTTGTGTCTGAGAAGTTGAGCTCTCCGTGCCTGATTTTGTTTATCTTTTCCCCCTTTACATCCCCCTTTCCCATGTCTTCCTCCCGGCTGGAAGTTTTCGTTGATGTGAGGAGATATAGTGTTTCTCCACTTTCCACCACAGTGCACAGCAGCAATTCTTTAAGACCATCAGTTTTCACTCAGCAGAACGATTATCGCCAGATCTATCTGTTTTCAAGTGTGTGCCTGCATAAAGTGCAGGAGCGTATGTCTTTGTTATCATTCCCCCACAAAGATTGTTCTGGTTTTTAAGCCTCCTCCCATATGAGCCCTATAGATCACCTCCTCTTATGACAGTCCCACAAGTCAGTTAGACTTTTTTTTACCCCATTTTTTGGGTAGGAGGTAATGTGTTGCATAAGATGGCTAGCCAGTGTTGAGGGAAAGGGCTCCTGTTCTGGTTGAGGCCGAGCGGAGAGGTCAGATCCTGTTAAAACCATTTTACCCCCACACTGCTATCAGAATCCCACATGCATGCTATTTCTTGTGCTCCACTGAGTTCATTTCTACGAAAATTCCAAATTTGATGTTTTTTGCAGAGTTTTTCCTCCAAAAAAGGGAAAATGAATGGAGAGCTGAATTAATCTACTCACCCACACGTCATTCCAAACCACTAGTTTTCTTTCGACCATTGAAAACAGAAGGAGAATGTTTATGGAATGTCCAAGCTGCTCTTTTCCAATAAAAATGGATGCCGATTCACACTTTAAATTTCCAAAGAGAATAAAAACACACTACAAAAGTATTATAAATTTGTGCATCCAATTCTGTTTTCTAAATACGATTATAGTGTGTGAGGTGAAGATTGCAAAGTTATTATTTGACAATAAAAATCCCTCACATATGCATATTTGCATGTGCATATGACTCTTGAATAAGTTTAGCATAAGATGTTTAAATGTTTTTGGCAACTGTTGACAACCACCAGGTAAATATTGTTTTGTCAGATTATTGAATGACTATTATCGACACTTCTGTCCCCTAATATAATACATTGCATTGTTTTATTCATCCTATATGCTTTAAAACACTGTCAGTGCTGCAAAGCTCGGTCATGTGCTGAATATATTAAACAAATGGGTGAAAATGGAAGTGCTGAGTTTGACTGCTTGCACAGCTTTTGCTTTTTCAGTTCCTGATTCTTTTTAAGTGGTGTACCCCCCCCCCGCCAATGTTTCAATGAAGAAGCACATGCAGCATGTGAACAGACCCTGACGAATTTTGTGTGCATGGTGCTGGGGATGAGAACTGCCAGGGACTAGCTTGCGTAAGAATCCAAAGTTCTTGGGGCTGCTCTTGGCACACGGGTAGTCTTTGATTGGATGACTGAAGAAGTATCTGGCTTGGCCATTGAGAGGTCGAACTGTTGCTGTGAGTGTTTATGTGTGTTGTAAGTCTTCCAGACTCACTTCAAACATGATGGTGAATATGTTTCACCTTTGTACTTTCAGCCACTAGCCGAGGTTTGTCTCTTAAAGAAAAAGAAGACCACTGTGCATTTAATTCACTGCTACAGAATCGGTACATTGAAAAAATTATAAAGGGAGTTAGTTTTTTATTCTCCTCGTCCTGAACGCGCATGCCATAGAATGGGTTAATTCACATGCACTTCTTGCATTCTCAGGACCATTTGCTTTCATAAGTTGTCATTCACAGTGGGAAAAAAATGCTGCTGTTGTGGCACAAATATATATATATTATATATAATATATATATATATATATATTATATATATACACACCCGGTGCTATTTCTCTGCATAACATGCATTGTGAAGAAATATTTTATTCCGACAAGCCAAATAGATACACAATTTCTTTTCTTTCAACTCATTCCATTTCCAACCCTCATTTAAGTCAGATTTATCATAAATGCATCTCATTCTGCAACATTTGCCAAAATACTCATGTGCATCCAAATCTCTGCTGCCCATACTTAACTTTCAAAGTTTCTTACAGAAGCCTCAGGTCACTGCATTGAATTCTAGTTGTTAGTAGAAGCTAGTTCAAGATGTTGTTTATGTCCTTTAGTGTAGCAAGTGGCCTACGCAACTTTCTAAATCCAGTTATTAAGCTCTCTTTGCAATCCTGGGTCAAGATATTTCTCCAATCTCTAAATCAAATCATACATACCTACTGTAAAATGTGCTATACATGACACATCTTTTCAACAGCCCTAGTTAGAATATGATTTTTTTTTTTCATGGACTGATTATGGAGGTAAAATGTGGAAAAAGTGTGTTAAAGAAAGTGGAGATAACAGCACTCTTGTTGGTAGCTGAACGCATAATCAATTTAGCCAAATATATTTAATAAACAAATGCAAGAGGCGTTTCAATTCTGTGGAAATCTTCCTGCAGTTGTTGATTCTGTGTGGACCTGCAATGAACTCACATTCACCTTGATTCAACTTTAAAAGCATTCTTCTAAAATAACATTTATTTTACCACAGATTTCTGTTGTAACTGCTTCTTTAGAATGGTTTGACAAGTTTACTTGTGCTGCAAGTTTACCTTATAGGGAAAGTTCACCCAAAAATTTAAAATTATCACCATCAAGTTGTCCCAAACCTGTATGAGTTTCTTTCTTCTGTTGAACTCAAAAGATGATATTTAGAATAATGTTGGCAACCAAACAGTTGACGGTAGCCATTGGCTTCCATAGTATGAAAAAATACTATGGAAGTCAATGGTTACCGTAAACGGTTTGTTTACCAACATTCTTGAAAATATCATTTTCACAGAAGACATGCAAGTTTGAAACGGCATGAGGGTGAGTAAATGATGAAAATAAATTCATTTGAACTCTGGGGTGAACTCTGTAATACACAACTCACTTAATTCTCACTCACTGTATTCTTTTCAATTTACTCAGGTATTTGTTATTTATATAATTTGACAAGTGTCTTAAAAATAAGTATAACTTGTTTTCAGTGAGATGCAACATTACTTGACTGCAAATTAAAACCAATAACTCTTGAATCACATAGTGTGCCACTTTCTGGTCCTTCAAAAACAAGGATTTAAAAATTACATTTTGGTTCCAAGTAATTCAGTCATTTCGAAACATACGTTGGTATAGCCTCAGTAGATTAGAGAGGTGGTTTCTGGTTCGGTTTGTTTTGAAGTTTGATAAGACTGAACCAACAGGTCTGCCTTGACTGTGTGTGCTTAAAATCTTGCCGCTTTTTCTTAAGTAAGATTAGTGTGACAATGAAACACAAACTACTGTGATCAGTTTCTCATATTGCTGTTTTGACAGTTGCAGGGATGTATAGGTTCACTCTTTCAGCAATGTTGAGGTTCAACCTTTCAACTATGACCTTGTGCTATGACTGAAGTTAAAGATTGAAACGATGAAAGCTTAGCTGATAGTGTCTGAGACGGTCCATTGACCCCGTATAAATAGGACAGTATCACTGCAGAAAGTGATTCTGCAGAGTCTTGCGACTGTAATTTGTGCCCACAGGCTTTCTGTGATGGGCCTAATGGAAAGAGCATTGAGCATTCTTTGAGTTTTCAGCCTGTGGCCTCCTTTTGTCATTTGTTGCAGTGACTATTTTTGAATTTTATGCATTGCTAGCCCCTGTAAAATTTATATGACAGCTTCGCTAGGGTGCTTGAGACAATCTGATGATCAATACATTTTTTAAAGGCTGAAAAGGATAAACGTGCATGCTCAAATTTGTTTAAAAAGCAAAATATGGTAACTTTTTTGTTACTCTTCTGCCATAGTAATAACAGTAAAAATGCGACTAACCCTAAACAAACCCTAAGCCTACTCTGTGTAATTACACTGTAACAATGACACATTAAAATAAATAGTAATCAAACTATTCTATTCTATTCTGCCAGTCATATGTTTGACACAATAAATTGATCAAATATGACAGTAACAAAAGAAAACTGAAAAAAATCAACAAAAATATGAAGCTGCAAAATGTTTTCAGCCTAACAAGTAGCATCAATTTATAATTGAGCACCAATAATATCTGATAATATTTAAGCACCAAAAATCAGCATATTAGAATGATTTCTGAAGGATCATGACACTAATGACTAAAGTAATGACTACTGAAATATCAGTTTTGCCATCAGAGCAATAAATAAAATTTTCAAAATATAATAAAACATGTTGTAATAATGTTTCACAATAGTGAAAATAATAAATAAAATTAACAATACAATTCCTAATGATTCTAAACTTTTGACCAGTAGTGTCAATCAAATAATATCTGAAGAGCATGGATCTTCAAGTCCAGGAAATCCCAAATAATGTGGCAAGGAAAAGAGTTCTTCTGCAGTGTGTATCATCTTTGGCCCTTCATGAGAGATTCACAGAGTTCACAGCATGTGTCCAACGTTTGTCCAACTTTAATTTCATTCCTGTCACAACTGTAGGAACAACTGGAAGTTTTATATTAAAAGAAGAAAAGAAAAAAGGATAGGAAAGGTAAGAAAAAGAAAACGGAAAAAAGAGAAGGGAAAAAAATAAAAATAAAATGAAAATAAATTGATGCAATATATAATGTATCCATACACAAATTCTGGGGAGAGCAGGAATAATTGTTATGCTTCTTGGTTTTTGCTTATTTATTCTGAACATGTTTAGCCTCAAGCATTTAAACACTAATACATTAAAACACACATCCAGCAAGACAAAGTTCATAATTCATAAAGAAAATACATGTTTAATAATTATTAAACCCCAGATTTTAACCCCCTGCTTTTTTAAGGCTTTTGTGGGTCATACTGTAGTATGATATGGGAGACTATGGAACTCATACTCATAATCAAAACGTTTTATTCAGAGGAAAATATGCAATTTGGTGATAACATGAAATCTTTTTTTGTAATGCAAATCAATGAGATCTTTAACAGCATGGCAGAATACTTACATAAAATGCATGTGAATATCAGATGCCACTCTATATCTCTCAACAATATGTCTTAGTAAGAGGATTTCAATGCTTAGTTTTAGATGTACAAATAAACGTTTTCAAAAACTTGATGTATCATATTGCTTACATTTTAACATGATTTTTCACAACAACAACAAAAAAAGTATGGATAATTAAGTAAACCTAAGCTGTTTCAGTTTGGTAAGTGTGCTTCTTGAAATATTACAAACTTTATAAAAACCATTAAAGGTTTCACAGCAAAAAGAAACATGTACCATGACCAGAAAGAGGGACATTTTCAGATTTATACTAAAAAGACTTTTAGTTGCTAATAACAAGTAACTATCAATCAGATGACAGAAGGCATGTAGTAAATTGTGCACAATAGGTTATTCAGCAAATTTTTGATCGTGCTGATAATTTAGTTTTATTGTGTATATGACAGTAGGCTTTAAAGGGTTCAATGCATTTCCTACTCTATAATGACAATAATGGTATATTTTAACTTACACTCTTAAAAATAAAAGGTGCTTCACGATGCCATAGAAGAACCTTTTTGTCTAAATGGTTCCATAAAGAACCTTTAACATCTGAAGAAACTTTCTGTTTCACAAAAGGTTCTTTGTGGCGAAAAAAGGTTCTTGGGATTATAAAAAGGTAGTAAAGAGATGGTTCTTTAAAGAACCTATGACTGAATGGTTCTTTGTGGAACTAAAAATGGTTATTCTATGGCATCGCTTGAAGAACCTTTTGAAGCACCTTTATTTTTAAGAGTGTAACTCACACAAAATAGTTCTATTTTTTATGTTTTTATAATCCATTATTGTTATAATTGTCTGTTGTTTTGGGAGGATGTCGAGCATTGACTTGTGAATGTACAGCTCCGATACAATGGGAAAAAATGATTCGAGGCCCAGCCAAGACATGTTACTATCCTGTGTTTTTGCTTTGCTGACCTATATAAAGGCAATGACCTTGCCTTTTCCTTCCTGCTGAAGCTTCTGAGCCTGAAAGAAAAGACATTTGCTTTGGTGTTTTTAAGATACTTGAGTTATGACACATCGTGCTTCTGCAAGCCAGGGACATGCTCTGCCGCGTACTTAAGGGTGTAGCTGTTTGTAGAGGGCTGATATGACGGCTGCAAATACAACAAAGACAAACTGATTTTCCCAAAGCATGCGCAGACACTCTCTCAGACGCATGCAGTGAGATTTCCCATCGCCAAAACAATGTCTCAGTGCTCCGAAAAGAACAGAGCAGCCAGCAAAAAAAAGAGAGGGGTGCGAGAAAGGGAGGAGGAGAAAGAGAGAGCAAAAAGGCCCTTGTCCAGACGGCAAGCACATGCTCGTGTAACAGGAGTCCTGAATTCCACAAGGCTTACTGATCTTTTACTTCCCATTAAGCAGGGTAGACTGAGAGAGAAAGAGAGAGAGACATAGAGAGAGAGAGAGAGAGAGAGAGAGAGAGAGAGCGAGTGGGTGGGTTTAGCGAGGGTAAAGAGGGGGGCAGGCAAATCTGATCAAATATCAAGTGGGTGAATTCTACCGGCCTTCTCAAAGCCTTGGGAACATCTGATTGGATCTGATTTCCAGCAAAGGCCCCTCTGATGTGGCGCGTCCTTGTAAAAAATGATGGCCTGGGGAAAGGAGCTGCTTTAGCAGCCCTCCAGGCCTTACCTCCAGGAATGTTGCTCTGCAGCTCGCATCCACAATGTGTCCCCATTGTTATTGTCTGTTTGTGTCTTGTGCCCTAGCTTTTGTTGATTGCTGGTCGCTGTCACTGACCGCTTCCCCTTGTTCGTCTATAATAACAGCTGCCGTTGAGCAACTGAAGTCATGGGCTCTCAATAAGAGCCAGTTCTAACAATCTGCCTAATGAGTTTTGAGTTGTTGATTGCAAGCAATCTAAAGTGCAGATGCCATGAGACTTCGTAATCCACTGATATAACACTTTTAGATTCATATATTAGCATTTTGATGATAATCAGTGTCTCAATGATACCTGCTCTATAATTACACTAAAAAAAGTGATTTATTTTTTCAGCTACAGGAATCGATGTTTCATGAACAATATTGTTGCTATATCACAACCCGATCTTACGGCAGTTCATGCATATTTTACAAGGTGGCTAATTCGTACAAATTCGTACGATTTTTGAAAAATCGTACGTATTTGATGATGTGGCAAATTCATCGGAATTCATACACCCCTAAACCTACCCCTCACACAAATGGTACAAAATTTGTACGAGTGAGGTCGTATGAATTAGTGCGAATTAGCCACCTTGTAAAATATGTATGAATTGGTTGTGAGATAGCACTGTACATCCAGATTTTAAAAAAAATTCAGCAAAAAGTACTGCAAAAACTTCATTATATTATATTATATTATATTATACTATATTATTACAAGTTCCACACTTGTACCATATATGCACAGTTATGAGTGATTATGCAAACAAATTATTTTTGAATGGATTCTCTGAAAAGGACAGTTTAAACTGATTCATGGAAATGAACAACACAATCATGATATTATGAATATCTGATACATAACCCAGCCCGAGATATAATCCTGATTACTCATATTTCAGTTACAATAGTTCCTTCCATTTATCTCAGATCCTAAAAAAATGAGTTGAAGCATGGCTGTTGTGCCCTAGGATAGAATAGCTGCGGACAAACTTCCTTAGCTTGAAGGGATGTGTGTTTCACACAAATTTCAGTTTAACTGTGATTATTTCTTAATGATTTCCTATTATGACAATGTTTGGACACAACTCTGAATAGTGAACTGCTGAAATGAGTAAGCGGAGACAAAAAAGTGGGTACATTTGTTAAACAAATGCATTTGACAAAAGACGAACTGGACAGCAGGAAGAGAAACCTGACAACATTGTGTGTTGTGTGATATCAGAGACGTACTAGTCGTTACAGGTCACTGAAATCACTTGCAACGTTGTGATATTGTTTTAGGGAAGCACATTCTTTCACTTTTGTGCTGAGCCCTTAATAAGGCTTAAATTACTGTTATCATAGTATATTATGCAGGTATTATTTACTTAGAAGTGAACAAAATGAAACATGAAGCCAATTAGATTAACAACACTGCAGAATACCTTGCTCCTGTCTTGTCATGTTGCAGATTTTTGTCTGTTTTAGTCAAAACATATTTTAAAAAACGAACTGTTCCAGACATTGTGGGCATCAGTTGACAAGTTTTACTTCCGTCTGCAGGCCGCTTCTTCACCAGGTCTGTGCTGTGTTAGTTCTGTGGAGGAAGAGTTGAGGTTATAAGGGACAATAGGCACAAAGCCACTGACAAAAATAGCTAAATGTCATTAGGCCTCGGTAGGAAATCACATGAGGCCTAAGTGGGAACCAACGACAGACATGCTGACAAAATCAGCCTGGGGAGAGGGAGGTTTGCTGGAGGAAGAAAAAAAAGGAGAAATATGAAAGCAGCCGCAACTGGTTTCTACCCATCTGGTTTTGTGAATGAGAGCTGTCCTCCCTCGTTCATAAAAAGATTAGGTCATTTAGGGTATCCTTGTCTTATCTTGAATCCTGTTTTGGTGTTCAGAGGATGTCTGCTTTTATATGCATTTGTTTTTTCTTAGAAAATGCAGTGGTGCTGGTATAATGCTAAAGAATGTGGTCAGAGAGGGGTTATAAAAGGGCATATATACAAATGCTGACTACACGTGGGAAATCTGCATAAAGGTAACTTCCTGATGGACTGACAAAGAGCAAATAGCAGAGGCAAGGAAAGGATCACTGACAGAGATGACCTATAAAGTTATTAATACAATTTGTACAAAGTTTCTATATATGCGGTTGGTCACACTTTATTTTAAGGTCCAATTCTCACTATTAACAAACCATTAACTATGACTTTTGCCTCAATAAACTCCTAATTTTCAGTTTTTTAATAGTTAGATAGATAGTTATTAAGTTTAGGTATTAGTATTTGGTAAGTAGAATATGATCATGTAGAATATGTGCTTTATAATTACTAATAAAGAGGCAATATGATAATAATAGGCCTGTACTAAAGTGTTACCATGCAGTTTTTCTATAAAGTATGCAAATTAAAATTTGTGACAATAAATAATCTAAGAAAATCTGTATATTGTACTTAACAAATCTGCACACACATAAATGAACAGAGTGCTGTTCTTCACTCTGAAACATACATATACTTATTTTATTAAATTGCAATCTTTGATTTGATAGTCGTGATTTGATATGTTGCTATTTCAGTTTTATTTTGATTAATTGTGCAGCCCAATTTATTTTATTTTGATGTCACATTTGATTTAATTCATTATTAGTTGTTTATCAACTCACAAATCCATGTTAAGGCAATCTTGGTGTAAATAAAATAGTAAAGAGTGAAAACATGAAATTGTGTTTCATTTTGAAAAATTTGTTTTGAATCGCAATTTGAACTCCCTTGAAATATATTCAAATTGGCTATAAATATTACAAGGCTTACTCATAAAATTAATCTTTAGTTTCTATGCTTTAACTGCAAATAAAGTGAATTTAAATGCAAATAAAAAATACTGTAAATTAATTTTAGAGTAAAATATATTATTTCATACAGTTAGATTCAATTACAGGAAGTGTTTATGTGACTTGTATTGTGTTGTTTTAAGGAAATGTATGTAAACTTAACGGAAAAGGTACTGGTCATTTTCTGCAGATTTTGTTTTTCTTACAATTTGTGTGAGATAACAGTGTGAGAAACTCAGGAAGAACTCCTAAAAGAAAAGAAAGAGGATAAAAATGATGAGCAGCGGCCTCAAAGACCGGATATCCCAGGTAATTTAAAACAAAAGACCTTGGGCAGACATCTCTGACAGTAAATCTTCCCAGCTATGAAGACGACAGCCCTGCTATGCGTTATGAACAACCCTGTAATTTAGCCCAGCCAGGCACTAAGCTGAGAGACAACCGCTGTTTCATAGAATAAAATCACCAGACGTGAAATATGCCACCTCCCACATTAAAGATGGCAAGATTTTCTGGACTTTTCTTACAGGATTCTATTTCACTAGTATGGAAACATTGATCAATGCACATTCTTTCTGCATGCATGCTTGCGAAAGGGCTGTTCACAAAGGATGTGCTCTCAATTTCAAAAACAGATAGATGACGTACAGTGCAATGGAAGAGAATGCAGGCATCTCAAGATGCGTTTTTTTTTACAATTTTTGTTCATCAGTGAACATTAGAAAACATTAAAAACCAGCACAGACTGATGCAAGAACTGGTTCTGTGTGAACAGGCCCTAACACATTTAAACCCACACTGCAGAATGACTTTTGCCCCAGTGTGGTGGAAAGGCATCAAAAGACAGTCTGGCCTTGGGCTGAATCTGCATGGTATGTGCTCTAAGGCAGACCTCATTTCCTTCATTTGTACAGGGATGCAGTCATCCCTAAAGACAAATCAAAGAACACTGTGCTCCTCTAGGAAATATGTAACCGAGAGAGTAATGAGCAATGCCTAATATGCCAAAAATGAGTGTCCAGACCATCCGTGCCTGTTCTCCCCAACAGCATTCACTCAAGCTGCTGAAGCCTGAATGTGTGAGGATTGTACATTCTTGTCACAAGAATAACCCTTGTGTGACCTGGTGCACTGGTCAGCCACTTTCACACCAGAGCTTACCTCCCATCTGACGGCCACCCATACTTTGCCACGTATGGGAGAAATATGCAAGCATGAAGAGATTCAGAAATGGCCCAATTTTACCCAGCCGCTCAGAGAGTGAGTTCTTTGTGTTCAGAGCAGATGAGAATATATTTCATGTTTAAAATACTGGAACCAAATGAATGAGTCATTGTCATGTTGATCAGTGAGTGCCTTCATTTAAGTTTTGGTTACTCCAATAAGTTTTGGAACTACAGAAAATAATTTTTTACAGTGTGGATCAACAATCTACATTCAATCGATCATTGTTTCTTGTGACGTTTTCAACAACTGTATGCAAATTATTTTTGATTTGCTGTTGTTGTCCTGTTGAAGTCTATAAAAACGTCATTACTTGTATTCCGTCCCTACAACTAATGATGGTTCTCAATTGTATTTAATGGATAGTCTACATAATTTGCCGTTTTAGGCTGCATGCCTTTGCCAAAAAATGAAGGAGAAGGGGTCTGGCTATTGGCCAACACACTTTAAGCCTTGGCACCTCGTGATTTAAAGTTATGCACGGGTTTGAGGCTGAACAAAATGAGAATGTTGATTTAGAGTGTTTCTTTAATAAGACCTTTCAAAAAGGTTGTTCTTTCATCCCATGAACCTGACTGTGATGGGGTGGCCTAGACTGAGCTAAATGCAAGGACTCTTTAGTGCTGGCAAATGAATGGAGGAAAAAAAAAGACTCATGCAGACTATTGGAGATATCACTGCAAAGAACTGCTGTAAATGGAAAAGAGGTCCACATTCCTTTAATTGTGCACTGGCAATTAATTTGTTAATTTGCACTAATTTGTTGCTGTCATACTATCCAAAGGTGAATGTCCAGGTTGCATTTCACATCATAAAAAAATAAAAATAAAAATAAAAATAAAATAAAATATTAACTATCAGCTAGTTGCTTATCAGCATGCATATTACTAGCATATTAGCTGTTTAATAGTACTTATAAAGCACATATTAATGCCTTATTCTGCATGACGATAATCTAGACCCCTTAACCCTGGCCTATACCTAAACATAATTACTAGAAAACTTTTTTTTTTTACCAATTTTTTTACCAAAATGCTATTAATAGAAGCAAATTTACTGATGGTGTTCCTGGTCACACTTTATTTTAAGGTCCAGTTGTAAGAGATTAACTTACAACTTTGTAAATTAAATAAATAAACTAAATAAACCTAAATATACTCTTAATTACTGCTTACTAATAGTTAGCAAGGTAGTTGTTAAGTTCGGGTATTGGTAGGATTAGGGATGTAGAATATGGTCATGCTGAAAATGTGCTTTATGAGTACTAATAAACAGCCAATATGCTAGTAATATGTATTCTAATAAGCAACTAGTTAATAGTGAGAATTGGTCTCTATACTAAAGTGTTACCGTGTTCCCTAATCTGAAGTGTTACAACAACAACAACAACAATAATAATAACCATAAATAATGGGGAAAATGTGAATGTATTATGATAATAATTCAAGGGCAAATGTGCTTAATTTAAAAAATAACAATGTCAAAATACATTATTATCTGTCATTATATCTTATCTTTTTTTGTATTGTCTATCTTTCTTAAGACTGAATGAATGAATTAATATTTTTTTTGTAAATTGTTTTTTAATTATTTTTATATTGACATTTTTATATTTTTATTTATTTAATTATTTGGTGTGTGTGTGTGTGTGTGTATATATATATATATATATAATATAGGTTGTTTCAAAACCTAGGGTTAAAGAAAGCTCTGGTTAAAGAAATATTATCGAACCTAAAAGAACCGAGTAAAGAGCGCATGTATACCCTTTGTCTCTGTCTGCCTATTGTACTGGAAACCAGTCTTGTTCAAATTGTCATATAATCGCTATATCCATTTTTATTTTATCATTACATTTTTTTTTCTCCGGAATCATTCTTCCTACCAGAATAGTAAATATTTGCTGAAGAATTCAATAAGGCAGCCATTCCTCAGCCTTCATCAGCTTTGATACCAGAGAGCTTGATGGAGAAAGTTGAGACAGTGAGAGTTGTCTGTTTATTCAATCTCTACAGCACTGCTCTCCATCAGTTAAATGGCATTTACAAGGAGAAACACGTTCATGTATATACTGCACTCATTCGCTAGAGCTGTGTGAAAATAGCTGGCACTCTGCCATCTGCCAGTGTGTCCTGTTACTATGCCGTGCCCTTCAAGATGTTTTAATAGAACCTTGTTAATGTGTGAGAAGTGGCTTTGTTTATAAATGCCCCCCAAATTCAAGCAGAGTTACTCATTGGAAAATGGCCCTGGACAGGCTGTGATGGATGCAGTGTTTGCTTCAGCGCCTTTTAAAGGGGAACTCTCTTTTCAGAGCAATCTGTAAACTTTCCCTCATGCCAGCGATTTAGTGAGGTAGGGGGGAACTCACTAGGTTACCTGTTGGCAGAGCAAACACATTCCTTCAGCTTTGATAAGCATGCAAATGCTCTGCTGTCTTTGTCTAATCAGATATTTACACAGAAACTTGATAGAGATCAATCTGTCTAACTCTCTGACTAGATAGAGGGACTTTCTGTGCGGTCATTTAATACACAGTATGGTTACACAACAACCAGACAGCTTTGGGTCACTATTCAAATATGATGCAAATTATGCAAATATATAAAAATTACATTCCACATGGCGGGCAACAGCATGTTTAAGAATAAGAGGAAAGTTCTAACTGTTTCTTCTTGGCTGAGGGTATTTGTGGGTGGGGGAGTTAAACAGGCTGATCAGGTACGCTGTGAGCGGTTCTGTGAGGACCTATCCGGCAGAACCGTCTGCACTGACAGCATAAGAATCAGCCAAACAGCTGCTTGGAAAGCTGACGTTAATGAAAGAGAATGTGAAAATTCTACAGTAAAATGCCTGTGTAAATAACAACAACAATACTACTAATATTATAATATTATATAACTAATAGTAATAACAAAACAAAAAGTATAACTTTTTATTGCATGCGCATTAGCTTAATAGTGTTTTTCTTTGGGTGGGTGACACTGTACATCCTCTACATACAGTATGAGTACTGCCCACACTCATACAGCCTTCTGGTGTACAACACTATATAATTTTATGATACATACAATTGTGAATTGTAAATATTTTAGCGTGGCTAGATATCGTTACAAAAATAAGAAGAATAACAAAATTTAACTGCACATGGTGGATCATGCTGGGACTTCTGATAACGTCTTTTTATTGTTTTTCAGTGCAAGTTTAATTCTTATTATCATCATTTGAACTATATTTTTAATCTAATAAAGGTAGATTATTTCTTATTAAATATATTTTTTTGTTATTAATTTTTACAGCACATGAGCATCAAGTTGTATGATTTGTTTTGTTAAACAAAATATGCTTTTTTACTATAAATGATAAGGTCATTTATATATAATGATGTATTAATTCAACTTACACTGAAAAAAAAAACCTCTTTAAAAACATTCTTATAACATTTACATATATGACATTGTAAGTCTATTCAGATCACAGAGTTTTCGATTTTGGAAGAGTTATTTTTTGTTGATTCGTTCATTGCATTTATTCAGTCATCCAATTATTAAATAGTTTTTAATGGATTTATGAAGTGTCATATAAAGCGTCGGCACCATGAGCAGTGTGCCAACATATAGCGCCATTGCGCTTCAGGTGTCCCGGGTTCGTGTCCTGTAAAATACTGTCCTATCCTAATAAAAAAGGCAAAAATGCCAAACATAGATTCTAAAAAATGCGAAAACGAACAACGTGCTATAGATTCAATATGGAAGAAAATAATGCAATGTACAGATGTTACAAAGTGGTTTGCACTCAAAACAGTGATCAAAGTCTCAAGAAGTTGTAGCTGATGCTCAGTGTTGGGGTAGTGCATTACAAGTAACGTGATTTCCGTAATCAGATTATTTTTTTAAGTAACTAGTAAAGTAACGCATTACTTTTTAATTTAGAAGGAAATATCTGAGTTACTTTTCAAATAATGCAAGTTACTTTGTTTTCCATTTATTGATTGAGACCTCTCTTGTTTCCATGTTGAGAGAAATCGGGAGTAAGAGCAGAGGCGTTGTTTGTTCTGTGTGAACTTGAGCTTCTGTAAGTTCTAGATAAGAACCTCACCTGTACAAAAGCAGATTCAGTATTCCTCAAAATGCATAAAAAGTCCAATGCAAACTCAGAATATTATACAAACCTGCAATAAATATGTTAAATAAGACAAATATAATTTATGTATTTAATCCCATTTTATTAACCATTTTTGACTTTTTTTTGTCTTCTTTGACCTTCGCTGATCCAAATTCAACCATACTGAGCAAAAATGACACATTTGTGTTTCATTTTTGTTATTGCTGAAGTGTTGAACTTTCTTCTCCTGCGTCATATTCTTCATGCAATTTGTTTGAGCTGTGCCCTCTACAGTATATACATGAATTTCCATTTCCTTCAGCCTGAGGCTTATTCACTGTTAACTCAAAGGCAATCGTAAACAATATTTCCAATCAAAAAAGTAACTAAGTAACATAGTTACTTTTTTTAGGGAGTAATGCAATATTGTAAGGCATTACTTTTAAAAGTAACTTTCCCCAACACTGCTAGTGCTTCTCAACTTAAATCTTAAAAGCACATGAGGTGTTAAAATATTATAATACTGTATTTGAGAAGGAGAACTACAGTTACAGTTATCGTGGCTTAGGCCACATTAGATCAGTGGATCAGTGGATCACTCCCTCAGAACATCCACTGTTTGCCTTGGGCTTTGTTGTGTCACTTCTGCTTCCCACTCTAAGGGGAATTTCCTGATAATCACTGAAAAAAGGGTGTGCTATTTTCACTGGAGGAAGGGCGGAAAGGGTTTCAATTTTTGAACAATTTGTCAGGCTTTCACTGCATCCTGATGGGGATGTGGATGGTGACTGAGGCTGGGGGGAGATGTACAGTATGTCTGAGATCCAACACAGGAAATGCTCAAATTTTTGAGTCTAAGCAAAAACAGCTAATTTAGTTTTGTTTTTGAGCGGCACAAGATAACCTGCAGGCCTTTGTCTAGGAGACTGACAGAATGAGACAAATTGGAATAGAAAGATCACACATTTAGTGCACACATGTAATTGGGTACGGCAGGCCAGATAAGTTTGTTTTAATCACAGCTAATTAGCTTTTACAACCAAGTGTCTATTTAGAGCTGTGGTAAGGTCGTGGCTCTGTAGTGTCTTATTGCATGGAGAGACCAGGAATGTGAACGAAGGGAAAACGGCATGCTGCTGGCCGCCATACTTGGGTCACTATAACTCAAACAGATGATGATCTGCCACTGCCGACCGCACTAGGCATAGCTCGACTCACCCCACCCAGAGAGACTCATCATCACACAGACAGCGGCTTTGGATGATTTGAACCCAGTAACCTTTATTTAGATACACACAAATAAACTTGACTTAAACTGGGATGAATCATGTGAAACCTGTCAAAACAGCATGTGTGGGTCATATTTCACATAAAAAAAAAAAAAGTATTTTACTCATTGAAAGTCTAAAGAAATTTAACATTTTCGATTATATTTATTGTATATGATTAAATAATGTAGTATTTATATATGTATGCATGTTGTGTTAATACTTGTTGTACAGTAACAAGATTAACTGATTTGCCATTGAGAGTAATGGAAACATTTTGGGACATTAATATTAACCCTGTTTGTGCTTTATTACTATAATGCAAATCTACACTGTAAAAAAAGAAAGAAGTAAAAATAGTGCACAATTTACTGTATTAAAATGAAGGAATTTTCTGTATTTACTTTTTACAGGTGTTTTACCTTACTTTGAATTTTGAGTTGTGTTTTATGGTTGATGGAAATGTCCCAACATTTATAAATTACTTCATAATTTTTATTTATCATTTAATTTATTTCCATTAACTTTTTTTTTTTACAGTGTATGGGAAAAAATGTGCTTAATTTTTCTGTATTTTTTTCTGTCTTTGAATTGATTTTGGAGTGTGATGTGATCTGTACATGAGATTGACAAACCCACTACATGTTTTCATGAGATTGACAAACCCAGGAATATTTGATTGATTTTGTTTATTGCATAAATCAGGCCTTAATTTATTCTCAATTTCTCTTTATGTCTATGTCTATTAAAGACGTTGTGATTTTTTTTTTCTTTCCTACACACACACATACGCTAACTATCTCTGTCCCTATGCTGGTCAATTACAGAGGCTGCCGTCTAAATATTTGGGGGAAGAAAGATACACAGGCCTCCGAGAACCACCTCCACGTTCCTTCTCTCTTTAAACGCAATGGACGAAAAACCCCACACTGGTCCCATATCAGTTTTTGGACTGGGACTCTTGTCTGTTCTGACAGGGTCACATGTTTGACATTGGAGTGACTTTGTGTAGGATTGGATAACATGAAGAGCCTATAAGAGTTCGCATTTCGTACAAAGCACAGGTAGATATTCATCCACAAATGTGAATCATGCTTTATGTATATCCAGACAAATTTGAGAGTGCTGCACATCATAAATCAAAGACCCCCTCACTTAGGAAGATCTGTGTGGGAGATAAACCCACAGAGTTCTTCAAAGCAGATTGTTGCCTTTTTCCCTCCTGGGTGATCTTGAGATCATAATGGCTATGATTTGAGTGATGTAACATAATAAATATCTGCTTGGGATTATGATCTTTAGTCTTTCACGGCATGATGTGGCCATTGATTTTGATATCGGGAGCCATTAGTTCTTCCCAGACTGGTATGAAGTTTGGGTTTGAGGTTTTTCCTGCGGGAATAAACAGATCGTACCAGTTAAAAGGGTCCAGCTGGTTTTTAAAGTATAGGAGCTGGTTTGTTGGTGACCTACCAGCTCTAACCACTTTGACCAAGATGGTCTTCCAGGCTAACTTCAATCCCACTGATAAGCACTTGAGCTGATCAACCATCTAGACCAGCTAACTGCGCTTGTGTTATAAAATCCCCAAGTCACATGACATACAAGAACCGATGAGGTTTGATGTTACGGCTGTGCATTTGTTTTTGATTTGGACTCTATGGTTGCTTCTCCTAAAAAAAGGATGCATATCTCGGCTGCCAAATCATCGAGTGTCATCAAAGGCTCAATTTGAAGGATCCATGGAAAGCAGTTTTTTTTGCGTCCTTCATTCTGCATATTTGGAAGGATGTAACAAGTGTATTCATCATGTCCTCCAGTCATCCACAAATCTTTGCTCACATTTCAGTTCATGAAAAAGAATTGGCGTTTAATGATGAAGAGGACTTCAGGCTAGAAGCTTCAGAAGAACTGATCTAGGAAGGATGCAGCCTTCCGTTTGAGAAGCACCCTATACACAAGTTGATCAATTATTTATTTTGGTTTGAGAGTGAATAAACACTTACATATCAGTCTGGGTTGTGTTTCCCAAAAGCAACTATGGTCGCAAGTTCCATCGTTACCAATAGAGTTCAATGGAACTTATGACCATAGTTAGCTAATGATGCTTTTAGGAAATGCACCCCTATTCAGTTTGATCACTTTAAAAAAACACTGGAGTATGGATTGCTTTTATGCTGCCTTTTTGTCCCTTTTTCAACTTCTGGTCCCTACTAACATGCATTGCATTGACAGAAAGAGCAGAAACTCATAGTTTGCAAAGGCATGAGGGTGAGTAAATTATGACAGAGTTCTCATTTATTGTTTGTTGAATGGCCAGTCAGTCCAGTCAGAAACCATGTTGCCATCAGAAGTTTCTAGCAGGGAACAGAAGACTACCTCTCAGTCATGTATGCCAGCTGATTTTTATACCACCCATGTAGCTGCCCAGGGCTGGAGGGTGCGACGGGAATGGCAGCATGCTCATTAGGGTTTGACTTTGCCCGGCCCATGGGGACAAATGCATCTACACAGATTTATCATCATGCATAATCTGATAACAGCACTATACTGCCCAGCAGCAGCCACCACTGACCACAGACCTTGAAAACAGAGAATTAGAACTGGACATGTTGTGCCATTACGTTTTTCCAGTAAGGTCACAAAGCTCCTGGAACCCATTCGGGTAATTAACTTTCAAGGTTTGTCCACGTTTCTTGAGACAGCACAACTTCAAGAGTGGGCAAAGTAGAGTATGAACTTACTGAACTGCTTAATCACAGTGTGGTCAATGGCCTGCTATCCCCACCCCGCTTTGGAACCTGCGACCCCTTTGATGGATGCCGGACAGGGTCCCTAATCACACCTAATGTGGTGTAATAGTCCCAAGAGGAGGACTGTCTTGCTTCAGTCGGGCTGCCGAACAAGAGAGATGGGGAAAAGTGGGTGGTGCACAGGGTGTGTGGTGGGTCCCACATACATGACCATCAAGGCAGCAATTAAGATGCTGATACGCACGTTAATGAATCTTGCTCCCATCGACAGAATGAAAACAAAGGGAATGGTAGGGAAATAGCAGACATCCTTGTCTGCGTTCAGTCTTTTTTCTTCATTCTCTCTTTTCTTTCTGTCATTCATCAGCAGTGTGTTCTAAGGCAAGGATCACTGTTTGTTAATATTCAGGGTTTGAACAAACCGCTAATATGACAACTTTGAGGCATAACTTACACTGCAATGTTTGTGCTTATATGATACCTCAAATCATGCAGCTTGTTGAGGAGAGGTGTGCTATTATGTTTCTATGTAGTTTGCCTAATATTTTACTAATAAATGTGAATTGAAGAGGCTACATGGGGAGCCTCAAGGAGGCAGAATAAGATACAATTTCATCAGATTATGAAACATTGAATGCCTCTGTCCCATGCTCAAAATGACAGATGGCTAAACTTTACTGTTTAACACCCAATGGACACTTTTCCCATTTCCAGGGTTCCCAGGAGCAGAAATAGTCATAGTTTGGTTGTATTAAAATCTGCAGCATTCATTCATTTAAAAAAACATTTTTTTTTGTAATTTAATACAAAGGTAATATTGCTAGATTTACAATGCTAGACGGTTAAATGTTTTTACCCAACATGCTGGGTTGTTTAATTAAAATCAACTATTTTTTAAAAATGATTACATTGCTGGATTAAAATGGGCTGGAATAAAAAATCACACCCATAATTACAAGAGGCAACAGCAATAATCAAAATATACTGTAGACATTTAATATTAAGCAAGAACACACATGGACAAAATATAAGACAAATTGAATTTATTTGGGTCAATACAGCATAGTTTACAATATTACATAAATAAATTTAAACTAGTTTAACAAGCATTTTAGAAATAAAAAGGTAACATTTAAAAGTAGCATTTTAATTTAAGTGTATTCAACCGTTCTCTGTAATCAGTTTTCACCGTAATAGTGCTAATTCTCGTGCCGGTGTGTCGCCAAAATCTGTAGGGCTGATGAAGGGCTGCTGTTCACCCGAAGGAATTTCGAACCTCAGACTGCCGCCTCGCATTTCACTCGTAGCTTAAAGATGCCATGACTGACTCCATAACCTGCCCATAAACAAACAGCACTGAGATTAGAGAACATATTTAAACATCAAATTAAATTAAATTCAGTACTATAACGAACAAAATCAGTTTATGCTATGCAAGGCAAAAGGTGTTTCCATCATGTGAAACGACCACTGCAGACACAGCTGACTGACATCTCATCCTTATATTTTGCGTTGTGTAAAATAATATAATTTACAACACATTAAAGACTTTATAAATGAAATAAAACATATACAAACCTTTATTTCACTGAAGAAGTGCACCAAATCGGCGGTGCTGAGAACCGCTCTCTCTGGGACTCGATAAGGCCACGATCTGACTGTAACTCAGCAGCTGGATTGTTTCGTCAGAGACAGGCTCAACCCAGCGGTTGGGTAGAAAAAATAACCCAGCAATAAAATGACACAACAGCTTAGTTACAGAAAAACTCTTAGTTAATAGTGAATATGTGTTCCCTAATCTAAAGTGTTGCCAAGTCATGATAGTCTTGCTCTTATGTATCAGTCAGAGTTACTTTACCCACATTCCTGCTGAGGTCATTCATGGGAGGCAGGTTGTTTCTGTGGTGTTGCCCTCAAACCCCCCGCTGCATAGCACACCTCTAGAACACTGTAGCATGGAGGTGAAGTTTGCACGGATAAGCACCACTCCCATTTGTTAAATTGATTACTCACTCATTTTTCCAAACAAGTAAAAATCTAATTCTTTCTGCATTCATATCACCAACAAGTTCCATTGTTGCTCAGTAATTTCTTTCACACGTTTTTACTGAAGATCTGGAAATGTCTTTCTCTTTTTCTTTCTACTGTCTCTCATCCACTCCTGCCACCCATGCTGACAGCTGCCCCCTTGGCAAGTGCCTTGGCATGTGATAATTAGTGTAAAGGTGGTAGAGGGCAGCAAGAGGGGGGTAACGTTTTGTACTAGAGAAGGAATAGAGGGTATGCTGTGTCCAGCTGGCTGTTCCTAGCATTACAGGCTTGGCTTTGTGAGGTCTGACAGCTGCATGAAACTGTGTGTTGTGTGTGTGTGTGTGTGTGTGGTGTGTGTGTTGTGTGTGTGTTGTGGATAAATATTGTTGTATTATCAGTTTGTTACATACCGTATGTATTGGTCCAGTATAAACTTTTAACAGTTTGCTAAACATCACTGTTGAACTGGTCTAAGTAAGTGTCAAATTAACTTATTGATTAACTTCTTCATACAGCTTCCGGTATGATAATTAAAACCAAAATAATTAAAGTAAACAACCCACCCATCATCTAAATATGGGTATAATGAAAGACATCAAAGAGGAAGCTTGTGACAGATTCTTTGATGTGTAAATCATACATTTTTAAGACCTCAATCTATCTTCATAGAGCAATCTAGTTATGATGGGAAAAGGAAATGTGTCTTAAAGTTGAGGCAATAAAGTCATAAATGAAGATAATAAGCACAGTGGCATTTCCATGTACTCCAGTGAATGAATGAGTTGAATGGACTTTCTTCTGAGCTTTTGATTGGCTAGCTGTCTAAACGAAAGTATCTGGATTGGCTGGATGCTGCAGCCATAAAGCTTGTTGTTATCTTAGTCAGTGAATGAGGGCAATTGAAAGACAATCAGGAACAACTAAGAATTAATTGAACACCAAGAGTATCTTGTTTAGATTTCAGTCATTATTGATATCGATTTTAACTTGTTAGACCTTCTAGACTATTTTGGGCCTTTCTGTGTACATTAGAGGTCTGCTACCCGACCCGAGCCCGACGGGTCCCGAAATAATTTCGCGGGTCGGGTTCGGGCAAATGTTTAATGAATAGCTTCGGGTTCGGGTCAGGCTCGGGCTCGGGTTTATAGCTAAACTAAATCTATATGCAGTAGCCTAGGCTACGCTGCTTTCATAGACGCACGCACACACATTATAGCACACGACAACACAGCACGGAAACTTTTATTAGTAAAATAGCTTCGACAGGCTACTGACTCGCAACTTTATATTTCTCTGCAATGAGGGGGTAAAATCGCAGTTTTTGAAGGAACTAAGCCTCATTGCTTGTAGAGAGAGGCGCGCAGACGCAGGTTCACACACCCGGCCAAACACCAGGCAACATTTCATCCCTTTCTCTCTCTTTCTCTCTCTCGCTAATTCAAATAAATGATATAATTAATTAATTAATTCAAATAAATGCGATCTTACCGCACTGCATCTCTGTGTCTGATTTAAAGCAGGCCCAATGCTAACGAGCCTTAACTGACGAAAATGACCATAATTTGCACGATGGAAGAGTTATTGTCTTGTCGTATACAACCATTAAAAAACTCTGCAGAATTTATGTGACCGAGGCACCTGATGTTCATAAACTTTCATAACTGGTAAGTGTTTTTTCTTTTGCCTTGTGAACTGGCCGAGTCTTAATGATTCTGTTTCTTTACATGTATTTGTTTACTGACCGTTGCATGCAATCGTGAAATACAGCATTTTTTAAAAAAATTGGCTATTCGTTGTGTGAAAAAAAAAAAAGATTTCGGGTTCGGGTCGGGTTCGGGCTCTAAATTGAACTGTGCCACTTGGGTCGGGTCGGGCTGGGTCAGACGATCTCGGGTACGGGTTGGGTTCGGGCTCGGGCTCGGGCTTCAGTTTAAAGCCTGTGCAGACCTCTAGTGTACATATGTTTACAAAAGCCTAATTTACTGTTTAGAGTCATTCAGTCCATAATTTAAAGTTAATATCTTTATATCTGAGCCCTGTGGTAAGACTGGACATCCATCCATATTGTTTCTGGTCCAAGACTCTGGGATAGGCTGTGACCCTGCATAGGACAAGCAATTTGGAAAATGAAAGGAGGTATCTTCATATACATCTATATATTTTCCTCATTTCCTGCTGGGATAAGTGTTCGAGAAAAACGTGATTGCTTGCAGACTCTTGTATAGTTTTGCTAGTGCACATTGTTCAACACTCATACTGCCAACACTCTAAAGTTGAGAGCTGAAAATAAGGGTAGTTTGCTAACCCGGACCTGTTTCCCTTTTTCCCATTTAAAATATGACCTCTTGCCCTACACACTCTCCCAAGCCAGAACAGGGGGCTGATTTTGGAGGCCTGACTGTCAATCTATTTAGCTTTTTCCTCAGCGAACTTCAATCAAACCTCCTTTGAACCCCCTTCTCAATGGCCGCAGTGCCAGCTGATTACCTTCCTTTAGCTATGTAAATCACTCCCACAAGCTCAACGCCACCACAATGGCTCTTTTTAGTGTGGTAGCTCCCTGGCCTGCAAAAGGGATTATGACTGTTTAAAAAAGCCAGTCATTTCAAATCAGCCCCATTATATAGCGTTTTACGTAGCATTGCTGTTTGTTTGTTCCTGTCTGGAGGCCATTTTAGCCCTCTTTGTAAGGCTCAGTGAAAACATCTGTTTGGCATCCATAAACACTTTTTACAGAATCATAACATGATAAAAATGATGGTCAGTCCATTACATTGTCCCTGGTGGAACCACATGCAAGGTTTATTGGCTGATCATTGGAGGAGTTCAGTGCTAAAACGCACTGAATGTGCAATACTTTGCGCATTGCTGCAAAACAACATTCATTGGTGTTGATTTTATTACCATCATTATTAAACGTAAATAGTGGAGTTATAGCTGGTAGGATAAGGGGTTTAAGTGCTAATGTTAGTATATCACTTCATTGCTTTTTTCTGTGTTTTTGGAAGATTGCCAATATAATTACTTTGTTTTTACTATTATAAAGCATCATGATGGTACAAAGCATGGCGGTACATGAAAACTGCAACACACATTTAAAATGTACTTAAACCAAACCATAGCATAGTATTGCTAACAGAAAAAAATGATTGGAACAATACTACAAAAAAATGTCAATAGGGATCATAGGTCACGCAGTGGCTGCTGGGAACGCCCCTTGTCAGAGCCATGCAGCCATGTTTGAACAGTGTTAACATGTGCTGGAAAACGTGAGTCAGCGATATTTAAGTCACTTTAGACTTCAGCTTAACCCTGCTATTAAAGCGGCAACAAGGAAAGCACAAATTCACAAAAGTAAAATCTAGTGTTTGTTACAAAATTAATTTCTTTGGATGTATATAATGTAAAATTGAAATTGTCTTTAATAATAGAAAGTCTATGTATGGGAATTCTGGATAAGATAGTTACATCTGTCTCTAGAAATAAAATGTTGCCACTTCTGTGCCAAAAAAGGCTTCAAACATCACTTGAAAATTTGAAAAGGCACTGTAAAGACAAATTCTTCTTTTCAGTATGCTAGATGCTAGTTAGCGGCTAGTTGACATCAGTCGACATCTTGTTTTCATGTTTTCATTTGTACCACCTTCTTATATGTTTATGCAATATCATATTGGACATAGTTCCCATACTCTCTAATTTACAAGGTCCTCACACAAGGTAAGGGACTTTAATACCGAGAAAAAAAGGGGTGTTGTAGAGCTCATGGTGTCTCTACATTAGTCAAGTCAAGTCAAGTCACCTTTATTTATATAGCGCTTTTAACAATACAGATTGTGTCAAAGCAACTGTACAGCATTAATTAGGAGAATAGTGTCAATAATTCAAAATGATAAAAGTAAACACAAAATTTTCAGTTAAAGGCAGTTCATCATTGAATTCAGTGATGTCATCATCCAGCTCAGTTCAGTTTAAATAGTATCTGTGCAATCAAGTCGACGATATCGCTGGAAATTAAGTGTCCCCAACTAAGCAAACCAAAAGGCGACAGTGGCAAGGAACCAAAAATCCATCAGTGACAGAATGGAGAAAAAAACCTTGGGAGAAACCAGGCTCAGTCGGGGGGGGGCAGTTCTCCTCTGGCCAGACGAACCAGTAGTTCAATTCCAGGCTGCAGCAATGTCATATTGTGCAGAGGACTCATCTGGTTCCGTGGTCTTGTTCCGGTGGCCATCTAGGAGACGAGGTCTTCACTGGGGATCTGTCTTTGTGGCTCATCTAGTTGTCCTGATCTCTGCTGACATTCAGAGCTGTCGAGGTCCTCTCTAGGTGCTGATCCACCATCTGGGCTGGATACGTACTGGATCCGGGTGACTGCAGTGACCATCTGATCTGGATACAGACTGGATCTGGTGGCTACGGTGACCTCGGAATACGAGAGAAACAGACTAATATTAGCATAGATGCCATTCTTCTTACGATGTAGCAAGTACATCGGGTGTTATGGGAAGTGTGTGACATTATACAGTGAAGTATTTTAAGCAAAACAAAATATCTTAACTTGCTCAACAAAAGGATCTGTCCAGCTTCCAATGCTCATCCACTCTCTCTCTCTCTCTTTCTCTCTCACACACACACACACACACTTCTAAACACAAAGCCATCAGCCGCCCAGAAAGAATTGGGATCCTTAACCGGCAAACGAGCTTGATCCTCGACTATGCAATGACCAATTCAAAGCAACACAGGCACAACACTGCCAGCCAACACTGGTTTCTAAATAATCAGGAGAACGGGCCCCACACTTTGGCGCGCTCCAAGACAAAGGGGGAAGGGGTGCGAGGCCCATGTGAGACAGCAAGGCAGCAGCGGCAGCGTGGCTCAGCATTAACGAGCGTTCACTGATTGAAAGCTCCAATTGTGGCCCACGCCTCGGCATGCTCCTCTGGCCGTACATTCATCGCCACTTCCTGGGGCCTTTGTGTGTTACTGAGTTAGAGAGAGAAATGGGAGGGGGAAAGGGCTACCCGACCCGGAACATTGGCACGACACGGTGGGCCCCCACAGGAGCGGCTCTACCATCTGCCGCAGTAATTCAGCTGCCCGCATGCCAGAGCAGCCACGCGGCCCACTTATGCAACACTACTCACCATGGGCCTCTCCACACAAAGCCCAGAAACAAACACTGCAAGCCAGCCTGGAATTTTCTCCTCACTGGGGCCCTTTTTCTTTTCTGTAGACCCTTTTGAACATTTGTGTTTGCCCCCTGCTCTCATCAGCTCAACCCATGATGCCACTGTGGCATCAGAGCTGAGTCCTTCTGGCATCACAGAGGCTCACCTCTCTTCCCGCAATGCAGAAGGCCTCTTATTCAAACACGACATGAAGCGCAAGTAGTTGGCAAGTCACAAAGAGCCCAAGAGGACCAAGTCAGAAATGTTGCTCATTTCTTCCTCATTCAGCTTTCCTGGTCCTTCCGACTTGTATTTGACCATCTTCATAATCGTTCCCTACAGATATCTCATAGAGTACTAGCACTAGAGGAAATGGATTCACTTTTGAACTTTAAGAGGACTGTTCAGAGCATCCATTACTGGGCATTGTTAGAGCTCTTCGTTGCCATTGTTCAGCAACACCTTTTTGCGCCTTTCGCCTTTTTTTAATCTCCAATTTAATATGTTCATTTCTAATCATAATGCTCAGAAAGTGAGCTGGTCCTGAGCAGGAGCTAGTTGCTTAGGACCAGCTCATAACCAGCTTATAATCAGGACCAGCTTAAAACGGATCATGACCAACTAAGGACTAGCTTAAAACCACTTAAGCACAGGGCGTTTTTTGGTATTTTCGCCTAAATTTGACATACTCAAATTCAAATGTTTACCCTACACACATACAATGGAGGAAATGGAAAAAAAAATGATTTCATTGTAAAGAAAACCATTTGAACTACAAAAAATGAGTGTAATTCTTTATAAATAACATTATATATATTTCAAATATTACAATAAACACAAAAAAAACATAGGCGCTTTTGGAGTTTTAAAACAAATTGTTTTTTTGAAATTCTGTAATTCAGGTTTTATTAGGCCCAGCTCTCTGCAATTTACTTTGTTTGATGCCACTAGATGCCAAAAAGTACCAGAAAAAAGAATCTTTCAAATAACAGCTTCTAAACAGGAGTTATTACATTATTTGTGAAGCGAGTGAAATTGTCTATTTCTGCATCTAAATGTGTCATTGTGAGTTTCCTTTGCAAAAACAGGCTTTATAAAACACATTAACCCCCTCTGTGCCATAAGCACTTTAATTGATTATTGATTGAATTATGTTTCATTTTTATGTTTTTCTAAGTAGTAATATACAAAATGGCACAAGCGAATTGGACCAAATTTCACATATTGTGTTATTCTACAATCAGTTGAATTATTTCAGGATGCACAAGACTGTCTACATTATAAAATATATCTGGTCTATCACAATCTAAAATAGAATCCATATCCTCCAGCTTTATATCATTCCATTTATGTGCATTCTGTATTGGGATACTGCTTCACAGCATCTCTCACCTCATCAGTTGACTCACTCCTGTATCCAGCATCTCTCCATGACAACATTGCATCTCTGTGGTCCAGAGCGGAGCTAATTTGCTATCCGGCAGCTAGCTATAACATTCAGAGCGTCAAACAAACACATATTAATTAATCCACACAGCACTGTAACAATACATGTATATTTACTGTATATTCACTGAAATGCATAATGTACTGTACTTTTCTGTCAATAAACAGTGTATGAGATTGCTAGCTGTGCTAGCACGTTTCCAAACAACGATTGTAATATAAAACACGCTCAAAAACACGCTCGCATAGCCTTACCAGACGCACGTTCATTCCTCTCCACGGTGCCGCGGAATGTTCTTCACCATATATAACTTGTAATATGATTATCATAGATTGATATAATCCGATCCACGTGTGCTGCATCCTTTCCGTGAGGGAAACCGTGTCCCAAAACTACAGCTCCCAAAACACACAGCCCCGGATTCCTGGATGCAAGACCCACCTCTCCCCCTCTAGTGACACAGAGGTGTCAAATTTCACGGCTCTGAAATGGCCGCCGAGTTGACAGACATGTAATCTGACCAACTGCAGTCCACAAGCGACCACAGAGCTCTAGAACACCAGAGGCGCTGGCTGTGTGTGCTTTGGATATGAAGAGCGCCTGTTTCCAGACGAGCGTCTATTTCTGAACCTGGACAAAACGCTGTATATCTCACCGATGGAAGCACGCAGAAAGGTGAAAATGGTCTTGTTTGAAAGAAGAGATCCTAATCTAAAATATAATATAGAGTATATAGATATTTGTGGCTGTTTGCGGCTGACTGAAATAGTGCTACGAGTATAAATGTAAATTCGCTCAGAGGTGACCAAATTTTACATCGCGATTCTATCGAAGATAATTCGATCTGTGATAGTCACACAATTAAATAATCTGCATGGTCAAATTCCTGAGAATAAGAGCTTTCTTCTGATATATGACTGTTTTGTGAAAAATATAAATACACATTCTTCGTAAAAATTATTTGCAATCGTTAGGCGGAAATTCGTGTGTGGGACGAATATATTTCTAAGCTTAATTTTACTGCTTTATGAATATAAAAACCAAAAGGAATGGCATTCTTTGTAAAGAAGACACCACGCTTTCAAATGAACCCATATATGGGCTGATACATATAAGGAAGGCTATGTAAATGAAACATAAACATTTTTAACGTGATTTTGGACCAGTATCCGGGTCTGCAGAGCTCAAACCAGCTGTCATGCTTTAAAACATACCTAATCAGCATATGCTGTTTTTTTTTTTTTTTCTGAACGGGGTAGTACCCTTAAATACAGCCACTATTTCCACAACGCAGAAGGGGTTGTCTGTTTCCTAGTTTTAGAGTGCCAAATGTGTTGCGTTCGCATCTTTTTCAGTTATAAAAATTTATTCTATAACCCTACATTTTCAAAACTCACAACCACATTTTTGGTAAACATGGACAAATTTGTCTGTCATGTCATAGAGTGGACTACACTGCACACATGCTTGTCTTGTTTGTGTTGAATTTCTTTGATGTTCTAGTAAAGATATGAGCTGTGAGTCATTTGAAGGTTTTAGATTAAGTCTCCGTCCCCCATTGGTTTTGTGGTTTGGGTGCGGCCCAAATGCGACGCTCTCCACTACTAAATAAAAAGCATTCAAAGATGTTGTTGGTTAATTAAAGTCTTATGGATGAACTTGTATTCCATTGGACTCATTTATTAATGTTGTTTCGATGTGATAAGACTTTCATGGACGTCACCATTCTTCATATTTACTTCATATACAGTAAGTAACTGTTTAGCTGCTCCTAGTTGTTGTATAAAAAGGACCATTTGAGAATCATCTTTATAAACACTGACTGTTTAAGCACAGCCACAAAGGGCACAATTTACTTAAATTTACCATACATTTTGACATGCATTGCTAATTGAAGAGAGCTTCAAAAATATGTGTGTTGTCTAGTAGCATGACACCAATGGCTTTTGATCTCTCCAGACCCTCAGTGGCTTCTGGTCATATTGCTGCTGTGCAGACATCTTGCAGGGGTCAGATGGGGCACCTATACACTTGATCTTGATTCCTCTTGCTTGTGTTAGGAGTTAAGTTCAGTTTTGGTACCTGGTCCTATGAATTCGGAGGCATAAAGAGAACCACATGTCCCACACAGCTTTTATCACTCTGCCAGTCTGGGGTCATATGGCAGAAAATGGGCACAAAATGCACTCTTCAAGTTTTGGTTTATGCATTTATGAACCTGCAGTCATGTTTGGCACTGTAGTTCATATGCCATATGTCTTTCTATAGCAGCGGTGCTTAGTGCAGCTAATTTTATGAGCAAACTAAACCTTCAAGAGCAAGAGAACGCTAATGCCAAAGAGTTTCCAGCAGGTTTCTCCCAGCACCCTATGGGTGTCCATCTGCATCTGGATGACATTACTCCTTCCCTGGTGCTGATTAAACAGATGATGAGGAGGTTGGGCTAAACTAAACATGCCTCCATTGCAAAACCTCTCATTCATATTAATTAATCTCCCATTTGTCACTGTGCTTGGTTCTGTGGTTGAAGGGAAGAACAAATGGTTTGGTGGTAGTGTTTGGCATATATGTACATAATAGTTAGTGACCACTTAAACGATTCAACTCCCACACTTAATTTAATATAGGTTACTGATTTACTAGTTTGTATTGCCGTCATTTACTTATCACAGTGGTTAAAACTAAGAATAAAAGTGAAAGTGAGTAAGGTGATTTCTTGGAAATGGCCCTTTTAGTTTAGGCCAGGAGGGTAGGTTTTGAAAAATTGTCAAACTGAATAAATCTTGAGCTGTTACCCTTCAAAAAGGTGTGCAGACAAGGCAGTCCTCTTCAGGTCTTCTCACTACCTCAGTGTTTCCACCGTGATCTCATGAGAATTCGTATGTATTTTACATAAAATGTAGTTCTACCAAACGTACATTTACTTACCTTTTCACAGGCCCTAAAAACTGATGTATTTTCAGCATTTCAATGTACAATACTGATGCATTGATGACACCTAAAACGTAAATTAACATATGAACAACTTTACAGACTTGAATTAATACTTATGAATATAAAAATGCTGCATTAACTTTTTATTATATTCACTTGTCATATCAATGGCATTATGTTTTCAATTATTAAATGAAGCTTACTCTTTTACTTAATACAAAATTATAATATTTCGTTCTGTTTGATTTCTGCTGCCAACTCATTTCGAAAAATGCGTAATATGCTAAACAAGACTACATTTTAAACCCTTAAAATTAATAACATTTCTGCAATTGTTTAACCATTACTTATCATGTAATATTTACTTAATATTTACTACAAAGGGCATTTTCTCCGACATGCTGTGACTGTCAATAGAACCATAAAATACACCAAAAATGCAACAAAATTACAAAAGGATCCATTTTATTTGTGCACAGTAATCTAAATCTTCAGAATCCATATGACTGCGAGGAACAGAACCAACCTCAAGCCTTTATTTAGCAACCTTCATCTCCATCCTGAGCAGCGACTGTAAGCAGCAATACCCGCACTGACACGCTGGTTACAAATTCAAAAATTGTTGCTTCAAGAAGCTTTACAACAGTTTTACGGCAGAAAAATTTAACGTTCATAGGCTCTCGACTGCATCGTCACAGACTGCGAGCGACATGCTGTGTTTCTGGTGAGGTGTGTTTGAATGAGAAATGCGCGTCTTTACAGAGTGGATCAGGATAATAATTGGATAATATTTTCAGCTATTAACAACTTAAATTCTACTCTGCACCTCTCACAAATCTACTGTATTCTGCCAGAGAGGACTGTGGCTGCAACGCATCATCATTTAGACTGCTTCTGATGTTTTTGCAATAAATAAATTGTGATTGATGAGCTTTCTGTCTTGTTTTTCTTTATACTTGTCATGCTATGCTGTTCAGGGAGCACGCTGGAGGCACAAACAGTCTTTAATCAAGGAAACACTGGGAATAATCCACAACAGGAGCTTGAGCAACACACGTAGAAAACAAGTAGACCCGACAAACACTGAACGCAAAGGCAGAGACTTAAATACAAAGGATAATTGGGGAACACATGTGACATCAATGGAACATAATCAAACTAAACGAGGACAGGAACATGACCAAATAAGGAAAAAACGGAACAGAAACGGAGGCAAAACAGGTCCATAATCCTGACATATCGCCCCCCTCCCGGAAGGCGTCCTCGTGCAGTAGACGACAACAACAGAGGGAGGCATAGGTGGAAGCTTGGGAGGAGGCTCAGGAGAAGGACGCATATCCGGGAGGAGGACGACGGGCAGAGACCAGGGAGGTGACGGAGGGACCACAGCCATGATGCCGGCCCATGGTGGAGCCGACAGAGGGAGGAGCCATGGAGGAGGAATGGCCACTGACTCCAGGGGGCTGACCAACGGTGGCGGAGCAGGTGGCGGAGGAGCCCGAGGCGGAGACGGAGAGCCCACGAGCCAGGGGGATGCCGAAGATCCGGGGGACCAGGGTGGAGGCGGAGATCCGGAGATCCGCGGAGGAGCCAGAGCGACTGAGGACCAAGGTGGAGCTGGCGGGAGGGAGGAGCCCAATGGAGCAGGTGGGACGGAGCGACGAGGTGCAACCAGAGGAGCGGAGTCCAGAGGGGATGGCGGGTCAACACCCGAACAAGACGGAGCCGGAGGGATGAGGGAGCCCAGTGGAGATGGTGGATCGACGGGCGATGGTGGAGGTGAGGGAGCTAGGAGCCGAGGTGGAGCCGCTGGGTCTACGGGCCAAAACAGGGGTGACAAAGGGCTCAGAGGTAGGAGGGAGGAGAGGGGGCAAATCGACTTCCAGCTCTGTTTTCCAGTCTATAAGGTCCCCCTCGAAGTCCAGCAGTCCCAGATGTATAATTAGCTCACCCTCAGCCGCGGTGCAGTGGGCGAAGCTCCACTCCGCGCTCTCACCGTCCACGGCTTGCTCCCTCACGGCAGGCACTGTTGCCGGCTCTCGCACCTGGTCTGACAGATTAGGCTCTGCTTCCGGGGCGATCCTCCGTTTAGTCGCTCGGCTTTGCGCTGGCTCGTCAATCGTGGCGGGAATAGGCTCTCCATCATCGGTGGGCCCAGGCTGATGCTCCGCACCGCGGGGAGATGGTGGGCTGGGCTCTGGGTCAGGAGTGGATCTGGCTAGATCATCCATGGGGCAGATGGTGAATGGTGATCCGTTTCTCGCCAGATTCCACTCCATGAAGGTGGCGAAATCCTCTCGAGGACCATCTTCAGACGACGGAGCTCTGCTCGCGGTGTTCAAGCTTGCGTCATAGAATGAGCAGAGCAAGTCGTCCGGGTAACTGGTGGTGTTAGCCAACAACAGGAACAGTCTTGTATGGTCCTCAAGAGATTTGTCCCCCTGCTCCAGCAGGAGGAGGAGGAATTCCGAACGAAGGAGGGGATCCATGGACACCATGGAAAAAAAGGACACTGTATAAAAAACGGAGGGTAGACACGGAGGTTACTGTTTTCAGTCGGGTCTTCTGTCATGCTACGCTGTTCAGGGAGCACGCTGGAGGCACGAGGAAACGTTAAACAGTCTTTAATCAAGGAAACACTGGGAATAATCCACAACAGGAGCTTGAGCAACACATGTAGAAAACAAGTAGACCTGACAAACACTGAACGCAAAGGCAGAGATTTAAATACAAAGGATAATTGGGGAAACACATGTGCATTGGAACATAATCAAACTAAACGAGGACAGGAACATGACCAAATAAGGAAAAAACGGAACAGAAACAGAAACGGGCAAATCAGGTCCATAATCCTGACAATACTGTACATATTTTTAAGAAATAGTTATGGTTACGTTTAGAGGTAGGAGTGGGATTTAATGCTATGTTGTTACTAAAAAGTTCCTTTTAAGGTCTATTAAGTTTTAAATCTTTTAATATTTGCTATAAAATGGGTTGGTTAAGGTGTCTAAAAATCTAAATAGCCTATCAATGCAATTCTAAAACTGTATTGATACAAATATCTTAAAGATATACAAGATTCATAAAAAAAATTCAGCTAAAAAAATGCGTTGCAGTTTTTACGTTTTAAACCTTGTAATACATCCAAATGATAAGTTTCAGCATCAATAAAAATTTACAAAAATGTATGTTTTGTGCTTGTAAATGTTATGTACTAATACCTACGTTACGTATAAACCTTGAGACCAGTGGTGTGTCATATTCTGCTGATAAGTCAACAGGAAGGCCGTCTTTTACCCAAAAGTTAAGTGTACTTGTTGAAAGCAACATCGCCAGGAGGAGAGAGGGGAAAAGATGCATTCTGTCGGCAGGTGTGTCAAAAACCACTGCATAAGTAAAAGCATACTTTGCATGTCTTCTTTGATGGATTAATGGCCTTTTAAATGGGTGAATCTTGTGAAATTCTAAATGTCAAAATATTCAAAAATATATAGTTTATAAATCATACTCAAGACAGAGCCTATGCACAAGTGCAAACGATGCAAACTTCACAAATCCAATTTTAACAGTGTTGAACTGTGGTGGTTCTGCTAACCAAAATCCTGTGATAGAATGTTATCTCAACCTTAGCACAGAGTTTCTAACTGTATCGAGACTTCTTAAGGAACCGACACCTTGACTTTGTTGCCTCATTCCTTAAAGCAGCAACTACTGCACCTGCTTTTAAGAGAATGGCATGTAGGAATTGTAGGTCAACGGTGCGATAAGAAGGTACGCTCGTTCTCTTACTTGCTTGACCTTTGTCAGTTCCTTGGCAGCATTGTTCAGCAGTGCATGGATAGAGAGGCGCACCCTACTCTCTGTGCGGTTCTCTGATCCCTCCCAGCTCACTGGGAGCATGTTCACATGAGACCGTTCATACCAAAGTACACCTACGCAAGTCTCATCAACTCCCCTTTCATTTTCTTCTTCCACTTTGTGCATGTCTTCATGTTTACATGTGGGTGTGTAAAGCTTAAATTACATTAAACATTTGAATGCTTAACTTAATAAGTATCTAGACTCACGCCTCAATGTTAAATGCTGTGAAAATGTAATATAATATCATATGAAACAACACAGCATATGCCCTCACCTTGCTAGAAGCCTTTAATATAGCATATTTAGAAATTAGGTTGAATTGATGCACGTGTAGGCATTTGAAAACTTGACACAATTGCATGTTTTGATTTGCCATGATTATTAACAGCCCATATAGAGCTGAGCCCTTTCACCTTGGGTGGGAGAACCTAAAAAAACACTGTAAAAATGTTGAGTTAAAAAAAAACAATTGTAAAAGCTTGATTAAAAAGTTTAAGTAAATGGTAAGAATGCTACCTGTTAATTTGTCATTTGAAAGTTACTTTATTTATAACGAAAAATTTGAAATGGTTTGACATTGCATTATATGCATTTTAATTGTAAAATTAATAGGATTTAACAAATAGTTTATGATCTAAGTATTTTATATTAGTTTCATAGTTTGGGTTAGTTCACCCAAAAATGAAAATTCTGTCATTAATTACTCACTCTCATGTCGTTCCAAACCCATAATCATCTTTGGAACACAAATTAAGATCTTTTGATGAAATCCGAGAACTTTCTGGCCTTGCATTGACAGCAAAGCAACTGACACGTTCAAGGCCCAGAAAAGTAGTAAAGACATCATTCAGATAGTCCATGTGACATCAGTGGCTCAACCTTAATTTTATGAAGCTACAAGAATAATTTTTGTGTGCAAAGAAAAAAAAAACTTTATTCAACAATTTCTTCTCAACAATGTCTCGAGGAACAACATGAGGTTGAGTAATTAATGGCAGAATTTACATTTTTGGGTGAACTATCCCTTTAAAAGTCTTATCTATGTTATCAGTTTTGTACATTTAGGTATTTTGTATTGCATTTTACATTAAATCATTTTTATTGCACTATTTTATTGTCATGTGTTACCCTTATGGTGTTTTTTTTATGTAATGATAACCTTGTGCATTATCTACAGTATATAGTATATGTGGATTGTCCATGATTTACGTTATGCTGATTTTTTTTTTTGCTTTCATTTTTAGCTTTCTATTTAACAGGATTTTCCTTAAGTGTGCCTTTGCATTAGCCCGTGTCCCATTGTTTTTGGACATGTCACGGTATTAATAAAGGAAATCGAAGTACCATGGTGTACAAATATGGTCATAATCATTCTGTACACTGTATTAGTGCCATGGTATTACATCTGATGTCATCAAAGTACAATGGTACCTTTTTTTTTATAAGGCATGGCTATAGTGTTGCCGGAAAAAATAAAATACAATAAACTTCCCACCTCCCAGGCTGCACATGTCCCTCTGCCCTAAAGGTTTCACACTCTCTGTAATGCCGTGTGACTGTTTGTATAGTCTCTAGACACTTCTTTGCCTGACAATTGGCAATCCATTTCCCTGTGTTATGATCTACTGTCGGATGTGTGGACCAGACCAACAGGCCACAACAAAGGTGAAGAATTTAACAGAACTCCTGGTCCTGCCACACTCTTATGAAGATGAGACGTGCTTCACGCCTGGGTATGGGCTCTCACAGACGCAATGGTGCGAGACCACCGGCCCCTATTTGCCCATCCCACCTAGACTGCCTGTAGGGAGGAGAAATAGAGAGTGCTGTCTCTGTCCGATGGTCACACACATCGAGGAGTGTAACCAGAGCCAGGTGATGAGACACGGGCTATGGCGGCGCTCATAAACCCCAGGATGCCAGTCCTGTATAATCCAGGCTTCTTCCACATTCCCAGCCTGATCTCAGTAGCTGACATTATATGCTTATTAAGAAAAGTACTTTGGTGATACCATGATTTTGCATTTAGAATATAGAAAACCCCACATTCTAAATTATTTGGTACTTTAAAATATACAGTGATACTGTTTGATTGCACTTTTTTTTTTTTGCAATCATTTTAAAAAAAAATTATTTTTGTTTATTATTATTATTATTATTATTATTATTATGTATATATGTTTTGTTTTTTTATATTTTTAATATAAAATCTATATTTTATATGACAGCCTTACACTATTGCACATGGTTATTGCACAGTCTGGAGCCATGCAAAAAGCTATCCATCTGTTTTCCAAACTGCTTGTCCTTCCTCCAAGCATATTTCACTAAATGTCATCTCTGTATCGATATGTAAGTGAACAAAAAGTCATGTTTGTAAGTTACTCAAAGAAAGGTCTCAATGACTTGTATGTTTACGTCATTTTTCATATATTTATGAACTTCAGATGTTATTAGATTTCACAGAGAACATTATTAGACATATGAATGCATTTTTTAAACATGTTTTAACCGAAACAATCAAGGCACATTTTTCATCTTTTTTCTCTGTTCCAAATTATTAGCAGTGTGTCTTCACCGCAGCTGACTTTCAGTGAATCCCAACCAACAGTAAGACCATACACACCCATCTAAGACAACATATTCATGGTAGATATCAGTGAGCTTTTATGAAACAATGCATACTTTACCTGAGACCCACTGCAGAAAAAACTTTCCCTAGACACATGTGAATGGGTTCATGGAACCCAGAGGTATTTGAGTTTGACCTAGGATTGCTGATGCATGTTGACTCTGGGTTGGGTCAGCTCTAAAACACATTCATGTACAGAAGTCTGCTTAAAATGACCTTTGTGACTTTGTAAGCCTGAAGGATTTGTTTTGTTTTAGTGATTGTGTGACTGAGTATTTTGCTTTGTTCCAAAACCTTGTCAGTTGCCTTCAGATTTAGCATGCTAAGGCATAATAGGTACACTTCTGATATGAATGTTGTTCCAAAAAGTAAGCATTTAAATTGTTTGCTCTTAAGAAACCTAATTTTGGTCAAATTCTAAGATCTTCACAGCAAAGACATTCCCAGGATGCACAGCAACATGCTCAATGAAAAATCGAAATACATAAATACAAAAAGGCAGTAGAGTTTAGAAGAGTTTTTAAAATGTTTGACTCGTACTGTATGCATTCTTATGTTCCTGAATCATCCATATGAATGTTAATTTAACATTCAGGCTTAATCATCCTGTCATCCGACTTTACATGAAGGCATTTCTTTGAGAAAATAAGTACACTTCAGCATACTTTAAAAAAAGTACTTAATACAGAAATAATATGCTTTAAAAGAATATACTTAAGTGCGAGCTGAATGTAATGTTTTAAATGCTTAATTGTATGTGCTTAATTTTTTTGTAAGGTATTTCAAGATATTAATAATACTGAAGTTGCAATTTAGTAAATTTAAGATATGTCAACTTTAAAAGTTCTATTGATCAACACACTACAGTTAAAACTATAAGTCTTTTACATGAAAAAAATATTTTACTTTGTTAGTCAATACATCAAAAGCAAAACAAGATTATTAAAGCATAAGGATTTAAAATGTACTTTAAAGTAAAACTTTTAATCTGACATTGTTACAAAGTGCACTTTTTTAAAAGTGTGCTTAAGTGTGTTAGGAAATACTCTCATTAAGTACACTTAGGTGGCCTTTTATTTTATTAGTATTTTATTATCTGCAAGTACAGTTGAACAAAAATCACCATTTAAGATTTGAAGTACTCTACACGTGCACATTTACTGCAATTTTTCCACAAGGATTATATCATAAATGAACAGCACAATCTTTACAAATCAAATGCCACATATGCAGAGATAAACTGTGTAGGTGACAAAAATCATCAGCCAAACCTACTGTGACGTGTAAACATCAGTCACAGTAGCTCAATTAAATACTGTCAGAGAATTATCCTGGGAGGAAGTGTACTGACATACACATCTCGTCATAATCAGAGTGAAACTCTTGACTTGCTCTGTGTCTGGTCTGTAATGGCTTGAGAACGGGCCCAGGCTTGAATGGCTGCCATTGTCAGGCCTTTGATGGAGGCGCTGATATCTGGACCCAGATGAAGCGGTGGTCTGTGTGAAACAGGAAACAGAATCCTAACCTCCTGACCCCTGACCTTGGTTTGATGAACCTCTTACACATGTGGCAGGGTGGTAGGGGTCACCATGTCCCAGATAGCCCTCATCTGCCACAAATCTCCTCCACATTCCACACAAGGCCAACTTTAAACCTGCAGCATTCATTTCAAAGGGACTCTGAAAGAAAATAAGCACAATGCTTTGCAACACGCATGTTGCTTTTATTAGATCAGAATGAAAGAGTGTGGCTACACCTGACACTTAACTGATTATAAATTGCCTCTTTATTACCTATGCAAATAGTTGTCTTAGCAATTTGGTTTAGACATTCCACGGACAGATGTTAAGATAAAGGTTCAAAAGGTGCAAAAGTCTTTGTTGTCACATTTTTCTGACCATAAATGTTATAATGCAGGAAATGGGCTTTTTTAAAGGATGTAGCCTATACCTAATTGAAATTTTGCATGATCTATTCTTCTCACGTGTTTAACAATCTGTTGTTTTTAGAAGTGACATTTGCCTGCCATGGAAAACTGTTACTTTTCTCAAATTTCAGTAAATAACACCTTGTTTCTCATGGCCTAGTGCTACATTAAGTGCTAAGTGTAACATTTGATCACAAGTCTTGTAAAATGTCACTCCTTTGTTATTTATAAGCAACATCAGCACATGCTCGCTGTCTGCTAAGCTAATGAGATAACAGCTCATAAGTGTGTTGTAACTCATAAGAGTGTGGTTTTACAGTTACATGACATCAGTGCCTGAAAAATAAATAAATTAAAAAATAAATAAATTGTTTTTCAGATCTTTTGTGCTATACATGTTCATAATTTTGTTGCTTAAATGTTTTTCTATTTTATATGAAAATTATTCCTACAATCATATGACAAATGCTTAAAACATACATTTTATATCTATATATATCCAGCAAAAGATGGTGTTGAAGAACCTCTTTTGTATAAACATGGCTTAGTTCTTGAATCCTTATATATTTTGAATGCTCCATTCTTGAATGCTTATTAAAGAAGGATTTCACTCAAAAAAACAACAACAAAATAAAATAAAATATTAACTATTTAGTTAACATGATGTAAATAATAAACACATAAAATTTAAAAAGTATATATAGCTATATATATATATATGGCTGTATCAATTATCATTTATTATACACACACCACACATACCCCATATATATAATATATAGAACAAAATAAAGACCACAAAAAAAAGAAATAAAAACTGATTTAAAAAATGTATAAATACTATAATAGTCTCAATGATATTAAAATAACACTGTCTGGAACACAAAAATAGTTATGTATATGTGCAAGCTGTTTTTTTTCTGTACAATAAACACTTAAACACGTAAGTTAATCTTTAGTTAAAATACTCCTTTAACGTCCACCCGAGACACTAGGGCTGATGTTAGTTTTTGTAAAAGCCCCAGTGTTGTTGGGTTGCCTCAGTGAAATGCTAGAGATGCGTGTCATAGGGTCTCGACACCTTCAGCACCAGGTTTGACGCCTCCGGCACCTCAGGGCTACGACATTTTCACAATAGATTGCTCTCTGTGGGCTTTGCCGGAGAGCTGTGAACGTCATCGAGTCTCTTCAGTCCCAAAGATGTTACATCCTCCATAAACCGAGCCCTATTCATAAACATGCCATCCCCTGACTGCGTCTGTCCCGCTGCAGTGCATTGTAAAAGCTGGCCTTCCTTTTGTGCGTGCTGTAGGTGCATATGAGGAGCAGAGGGGTGAGAGGTGGGGGACAACACTCGTGCGGTCGTGTGCGGGGAAGGATGAGGGTGGAGTCATGTTTACCCCCTCTATTGTCTGTCAGCCAGGAAGGAAGAGCGTCCTGGACCACAAATGAGCGCAGGTCTAACTGGCCCCCAGTGCTGTGATCTCAATGACTGAGCAGAGAGGACTGTGGGATAGGCAGGGGCAATAGTGCAAGTCCCTCTGCTGCATTAAGGATATGGAAACCCCCCCGTTCTGCCCTATTTCTGCAGTCACCATCGCTGGAATAGCGCAGATTCCTATTGTATGCAAATAGCTAAAAGTAGAAGCTTCCTGACCATGACATTGAGATTGCATGGCTGTTTTGGCAAATCCTGAAATAGCAGGAGGAAAGGAAGGAATGTGGAAGTGTTTCTTATTTGTTTACTGAAAGCACTTTAGCACTGGATTAAGCAAAACTGTAAAAGTAGCGCATGGAGGAGTGTTTGAACCTCTGTGATCTCCTAACTGACTCTCTCAGCTTATCACACCTCTGCCAGCTGCTCCACCTCTTTGGCACCAGAGTTTGACCCACACCAGCAGCTTTCTAAAGAACCCATTTGCAATTCATACAGTTAGACTGGTTCCTGATAAGCAAACAAAGGACCAGTTCAAGCAGTTGCTTGTATCGTGACATCAGTATTTGAGATCATGGTTATTTATCTTTACCTATTTGCCTTTCTACCTCATCAATGGATTTTAGTTATTGGTCTTTTTATGACAGTTTATGTGGAGGATTATTTTAGGACTCAAATGGGGGACTTCACTATTTTCAACTAAAATCTTTACCTCGAAACCTTTTAGTAATTCTTCCTGAAATCAAATACGTTACTAACTGAAATTAAAGGATAGTTCACAGAAAAAACATTTATTCATCCTCAAGTTGGTCCAAATCTGTATGAATTTATTTTTTATGTTTATCATAGAAGACGATATTTTAAAAAATGTAGGTAAACCAAACAGTTGCTGGTTCCCACTGACTTTCATAGTATGTGGCCGGAAAAAATACTAAGGAAATCAGTAGGGACCAGAAACTGTTTGGTTACCCACATTCTTCAAAATATCTTCTCTCCTTCAAACCATACACTCAACATTGTCACTTAAATGACAGCTAATAAAATTTGTAAAATGTTAAACTCACATTTCACAACCAGTTATTTTTCATGTAAGACAACCGAATCGTATCTTCATTGATGGTTTCTAAGAACTGTTAACTACTACTTACTAACTACTAACTGACAATTATGCAAATGTCCTAATTATGTTATCCTGGCATGTGCCCAAGCATCAGACTGTTCAGATTTTTTTGACTTTTCATTTGCATCAGCTGATTATATTTTCATTAATGCTTTTTGAGAATTGCTTTCTCTTGCTTTGAACAAACAGACCAATATTTTTAACAGTATCAATGGAATTTCGCCCGTTTAAACAACTTCATCTTAAAGTTTTGAAAGTGGCAATTGAAGGTAACTTTTATTTTATTATTTATTTTTTTATTATGCAGCTACACATTCTAGAGCGATGACAACATGCTAGATACTTTCTGCCTTAATAAACAAATGGTGCAACCAAATTAAGTACAGTCAGTTAAATAAACTAGTAGTTACTAAAAACCCAATAGACTTATGAACGGTGTTTCCAGACTCTTTGGGAACTACTACAGCATGCCAAAGATAGTTTGCAACAGTAATGCTGTGTCAGTCAACAGCTACATTCAAATTCTTTAAAAAACTACCTGTTCTTATAACGTTGTATGTCAACTGTTTTGACACACCCTTTGTTAAATAAGGATGTTGAAATACTAAAGGTTAAAAATTTAACTTTAACAAAAGAGCCAGACTTTCACTGTATACAGATACGGTTATGTTCCAAAAACAAGCTGGAAGAACTTTATCTGTTATCTGATTTATGAGTTGTCTCTAATCAAAATGAGAAAAAAAGTGTAATGGCACTAATGTTTTTTTTTTTCTCTCTTCTCTCCATCGGGTACTGTCTGGATCATGAGAATTGAAAGGAAAGTAGAAGATTAAGAGGCAGAACAAATCATTACATTTTAATTAAAATAGTACAATTCACACATGAATTTACTATATTCAGACTCAATATGCATTTAAGAAATAAAATATGCCCTAGTGAAAAATAAATATACTTAAATTTATTTGAAATACATTTATTTCATGCTAAGGATACTACAAATACATTTACATATTTATGTACTTAATTAAAATACCCTGCAATTGTACTTTTAGTATACTAAATTGGAACAACTAATTTTGTACTTCATGCACTTTAATTATGCGGAAGTAGTGCTGAAGTCCAACTAAAGATATAATGAAGTATATTTGATTGCGCTAAAGTGGAACTATTGCAAGTATACTTAATTTAAATATAATGAGTGAGTGAGGGAGTGACGTGATGCTGTTGCTGTTGCTGTGTATGTGTGTGTGTGTGTTGTGTGAGTCAAAACAACAACCGTGGCGTCAAAAACAACCCAATAGCTGAAATAAAACCCAAAATAGGGGTAAATTTAACCCAGCATTTTAAAGAGTGTAGATATATAGATGTATCTTATATATATTATACAAGGTGGGTAAGTTATGACTAAAAAGTAATTAATACCTAGTTACTCTTACATCGTCAACCGTGTAATTAGATTACGGTAACAATTTACTGTCAAAAAGTATGTACTGTACCTTATTAATAATTACTTTCTAAATCCTTATCAATCTCAACAAGTGTTAATTATACAAGGATATAAATGAAACTATATGAAACATTATATTTCGAATAAATAATAGATAACACAAAATTATTCTGGTCACAGTTTAGATAGAATACAATTCTCACTAGTAACTAACTATTAACTAGGCCGTTTGCATCACTATGTGTCTAATTTACTGCTATTAATACTACGTAAAAGAAGTTGCGAAGTTAAGAATTTGGGGTTAGGATTAAGGAGTTAGAATAAGGTCTGACAGAATAGGAATTAAATGTGTTTTTTAAAGTAATTATAAACTGCAAGATTCCCAGTATATTCATGGAATAACCACTAGTTAATAGTGAGAACTGGACACTAAAGTTTTACCAATATTCTTATTAACTCACCATAGTATTTAAAGTGAGAAGGGTACATAAAAAGCATGCATTTTAAGGTTAGACTTTAAATTTTTATGTTAAATCCACTATTGTATTGTATATAAATGTTTTACAATCTATACACAGTATTGAGTTCAATTACATAAGAAGTAACTGTAATTAAATTACGCGAAAAATAAGAATAATTCCTTACTTTACTTTTTCAAGGGGAAGTACTTAATGTACAGTAAACTAATTAATTAGTAAATAATACACCCAACACTGTACATTTTTTATGTTCCGTTCTCTTTTATTTTTCAAGGGCCACATGTATCAGTGAAGATCCTACAGGGCCATATGTATGTGGACGAATGTGAAGCTGGTGCCTCACACAGTGGGTCTGAGGCAGGTTGCCCCCGTCCAGAGGTGTGTTTGCACTTGAACCATGTCCATTCACAGGAGGAGGGGCTCTTCCTTTCATCTGTCTCTCTCCGTGGAGGCCGATCGGGCCCCTGGTCCCCTGACCCCTTGGCTCTGTCCAATATTGTCACCTAATCCTTTCTTTTCTCCTGCACAATTGCTTCCCCCATCTCAGGGTTTGACTTTTTTCTCTCTCCCTGGTGCCCCTTTTTCCCTTCTTTCACTGCCCTCCTCCATTTGTTAAGTCCTCCCTCACTCTGCATTGCTCTCGTTCACCATGCTCCTTTCACACCATGCACCCCCTTTTCCACGACTCTTCCTCCCTGGACCCACCCCTTCCTTTTCCCCTTCTGCAGATTGTAGGGCTGCAGTGAGTGGCTCTGCTGCCGGGGATTATGTGCTTAAAGGCCGCTGGCCGTATGATTGTGTGAAGGGTGGATAGAGGAATGCACCATAGGTGGGCAGCAGGCAGACAGGGGACAGGGCTGGGGGGTTATGCTTTTAAAACTGAGAATGGGAGATAGTGGCTAAAATATGGAAAGATTTGAAAATGTAACTTTCTTGGAGATCCGGGGTGTTCAACCTTAAGACCTTGGGACCCCCACCCTACTCTCTGCCAAAACAACTGGACTTCTCAGGAACCCTTTAAAATGAAAACATTAACATTAACATTTTGAACAATAATAACATTAAAGGGATAGTTCACCGAAAAAATTGAAATTCTGTCATTAATTACTCACCCTCACATTGTTCCAAATCCATAAGGACGTTCGTTCATCTTCGGAAACAAATTAAGATATTTTTGATAAAATCTGAGCAGCTTTCGACCCTGCGTTAGACAACAACGCAACTGACAATTTCAAGGCCCAGAAAGGTAGTAAGGACATCGTTAAATAGTCCATGTGACATCAATGGTTCAAACTTAATTTTATGAAGCTACGAGAATACTTTTTATGTGCAAAGTAAACAAAAATAATGACTTTATTCAACAATTTCTAGTCTTCTGTGTCAGTCTCCACTGTGCATTCACAAGAGTACTACGATGCATGCGTCAGAGAAGAGAAGAATGTGTCGTAGTCATGAACGTGTGTCAAAGTCTGACCCGGAAGAGAAGAAAGAATGTTAATAAAGTCTCATTTGTGTTCTTTGTTTTCGTAAGATGAAACAAATGTCTTACGGGTTAGAACAACATGATGAGCGAGTAATTAAGACGAATTTTCCATTTTGTGTTGTGAACTAGCCCATTAACTATAGTATTACATATCATAAGTAAAACATAGATATAGTATATCAAGAATATGATGCTCGGTCATTTTACACACTAAAAAGATTTGAAAATGTAAAATTTTGTATAGGTCAAGGGTTTTGAATCTTTACAGACTTGCAACCATCAACTTATACTCTCTGCCAACCCAGAGAATCCACTGTATAAAAAATTAGATTTTTCTAGAAACTGATTAATATTATTTAGTATAATATTAATAGTTTAAAAAATGTATATATAAACTAATAAATCTAAAAGATTAAAGATAATAAACCTCAGGATTAATTCAGAGTGTCTGTGGAGGATTTCTGCCAGAACCCTGAGTACTGAAGGTTAAAAAATAATAAGGTTGGATATGACTAAGCTGCACAGAATTCACGGAATACAATCACTTGTCATTCACACCCGACAGAAATAGTTTGCCTATCTATAAAGCCTTCAGTACTCAAAAAAGAGAGCAGTGCTCACAGTTTTCACTCACACTTTTTACCATATTTAAACCCACTCTACAGAATATTTGGAAGAGAAATTACAGCTGCTCTCTGTATAAACTACCGGTCAAAAGTTTTGAATAATAATAGAAATAAGTATCTTATGGCCACCAATGATGCATTCATTTTATATATAAAAAAAAGCATTGGAATGATTGATGAGTAATCAAATGGAACTGAAGCACTTCTAAATTTAATATTATTTCACAATATTACAGTTTTACTTTTTTTGATTAAATAAATGCAACCTTGGTGAGTACGAGACGTCTTTAAAAAAATCTGAACTATTGCAAACTTCTATATTGGTACTCCATATTTGACCATATAGTTGTAGATGTAACACCTTCAGAATACAGCTGCTTGTCAACCTCATGCTCTTTACAAACTGTCTCCAAATTGTGTTGACTCCATTTTTACATTCCTTCCCAGCCAAAATGGTGAATCATAACATATAAATGGTCTTAGTCACCTCTCATGTGAGAGGTTATAATATCTGCATGTATTGCTCAATTCCTGCATCTGAAATGGAATTACTTGAGCTCAGGCTTTTTAGACCACAGGGTGTTCGTTACTAATCACTGGTTACATGACTACATTATGAGTACCCGAGTGTCCTCAGCGTTTCATGATTTTAAACATGTCTGGTTTGTGTGAAAATGTGGTCAACCATAAACCATTCCTCGACCCTTGCCAAATGCTGACTTAGTGTCTGTGATTTTGGTTACTCTAGAGGAATAGTTCAAAGATTAAATTTCGGTCATTATTTACCCTCCTTTGTTGTTGCAAAAGTTGTTGAGCTCCATGGAAATTTTCACACCAAAACCTTTTTCCATGTAAAACTTTAGTAACCATGACTGTCCAAGTTGTAATAAGAATGAAGCACCATAAAAGTACTCTATAAGACTTGTGCATTATATTATAAGGTTTTAAGAAAGATGATATTTAAAGCACTTGGAATATAACACAAAAGTTTCATGAACTACATTTACATTTTCAGTGACAATCACAGCTTAAGTTTTACTAAAGACTCACTTGTAAAATTACAGGTACAAATACAGGTTTCAACTATTCCTTTATTACTGAAAGTAAAAAGCTAACAAACACAGTTTTAAAGTGCTAAAAGGATCAGAAGCAGGTCAGCTGTGTTTTATGAGCAGGATGTTATTAGTCTGAAGTGTTCAAATGGTGACAAATGTGCCATCATCATCACCAGCCAGCCATATCAGCGAAAAAAAAAAAAACACAAAAACAAAAAACAATCAAAATAACTACAAACAGAAAACAAAGTATCATGCTGTTTTCTGCTAATGTATTTGGTGCATTTGATGTGTGTGACTGTCTCGGCATGATCGGTGTAAAACTTTTTATACTCCCTCATTATTTTGTTCCTTTCAGACAAACAAATAAGCTTTTTTTTCCCTCCAGGCGACTGCTTTGCAGATGGTCTTGGGTGACTTGCATGCCGTCTGACTGGGCTTTCTGGCCAGCGCCAGCCCTGTTTCACTGGGTGGCATGATCTTCTTTTCTCTCTCATCTCTTATGGGCTTTTTCTCATGTATATCTCTATCATTTCAGCCCCTTAATGAGGATTGGATGAGCCTATTGATGTTTTTGGAGTCTTGGGGCCCGCTGTCCACATGCCTCTCAATGAAGTCTCCTAGCAGCAGTCATCGGCCTCTTTCTTCCCCGGGTATTGTCACCCCTGAAAGTGACTTACTTCAGGCCTAGTGTGCCTTTCTCGCTCACTGTCTTTGTCTGCCTCTCCATGTCTCTTTTTCTCTTTCTCTTCCACCACTGGCCGTTAATGCTTGAATAGCTAATAGTGGCCTCCTGCCAATGGACCTCATCCGTTCTTGACCCCCACTCCTTTTCGCACGAATGCACGCACACACATCGCCTTACTCCATATCGAAAGGAAAACATACTTTTCCGTTTCGGCTTATGATCTATTGAGGTGCCACAAGCCTGTATTCTTCAAAGCTTCTTTGCAGCAGGTACGCAACTTTAAGTCAGCTTTTGTGTGTGAGGCTCCACATTTGCACATTTCTTCCCAATGCCACTCATAGTGCAATAGACTATCTTTTGCTCTGTCACATCAGTCCTCACATTCGCTCTGAAGGCTGTTTTCGGGCAGCTGCTGTTCTTGCGGCTGTTCTGTAATGCCTCCCATTTCCACAAACTCTTTTACGCTTCTGAGTTTCCCCTCTGCTCTCTTGAATGGTGCCCAGTTCAGAAGCACAGAGAGGAGAACATTACAAAACCTCCTATGATTTTACCCACCTGTTCATTGCATATCAAATCTGTTTTTTAATGATTAGCACAGTAACCCTCATGCATCACCCAACAGTGACAATTTGTATTAAAAACTGCACTTGTATTTGGACTATTAGTCCAAATAATATATATTTTGTTTTATTATAATACTAAATGCATAAATATAGTCCTTCATCTAACTAACAAGATTGACAAGGTTTTTTTCCAAAAATGAGATCTCCTAGAAAGCACTTATATTATGCTAAGGAAGTTTTTTTTATTTGTATTCAAAAGTATCAATTTTATAATTAATATTTGTAATTGTTTTCAAGTATGTCAGGGACAACTATCCTGATTATATGAGGAAAGAAAAAAGTATGTGGTGCACCCAAAATCTTGAAGGGAAACCAACCACTAATCTGAATGAAGAATGAAATGAATGAACGGAATGAATGAATGAATGAATGAATGGAATGAATGAATGAAAAGCAAAATACAGCAGTGCTGTCAAACGATTAATCGCAGCCAAAATAAAAGTTTTTGTTTACATAATATATGGGTGTACTGTGTATATTTATATAAATAAACACACATACATGTATATATTTAAGAAAAATATGTTATGTTTATATATATTTATATATAATATAAAATATAATAATATGAATATATAAATGTATAAACATAAATATTTTCAACATATTTACTGTATGTGTGTATGTATATATACATAATAAATATACACAATACCACATACATATATATTGTAAACAAAAACTTTTATTTTGGAAGAGATTAATTGGTACTAAAACAGCAGTAAAATACAGACAAACACATAAAGCAAATAGGAAATAATATCAGAGAGAGGACCTCTGCAAAACCTCATGACTGCATGTCACAGTCAATAAGTAAAATATTACATAATTCTAACTTTTTATAACAAGACATGGATAGTTCAGGCTGTATGTGGTGTACCTATCCAAACTTGATGATATTTATGAATGAATAATTACTGATATTTGTAAATGTGAAATGTGAAAAAATGTTTTACCTTATATTTATAAACCTTGCTTGAAAATAAGGATTAAGATGGGAACACTTGCATGCACCCACATTACCTTTTACCCCACCCCCCAACCACCCACAACACATTTCTGGTTATTAAATACAAATGTTAATAAAATAATAGCTTTTCGATATAATTTACACAAAGACTTTTCCTTTCTTGAATGTCATTAACCCAGTGGCCACTAAGCAGAAAAATCTTCCTGTGGGTTAACCTCATCATGACGGAGCAGTCTTTCCTGCACTCACACGCATATGTACATTCCTCATGGCATCATCTGAATGAATAAATAATTCCCCCCCCCCCCCCCACACCAACTGCATAGCATTGTGGTCATGATTACATGACCTCTCTCTACCAACCCTCCCCTGGAGCCTGTGCAATTGGAATAAGAGACTCGGCACTAAAGCTCCGCAGACACAGGCGCCTCTGTGAAAAACTGCCATCACCCCTTTTTCATGTCATCACAATGCCCTGGAATGCATACACTAGTCACACTAGTGGCCCTCCACTCCACCTCCAGCTGTCACCCACGTATCCCTCCGGCAGCACTCTGATCAACCGAGTCCGTGGGCCCTGCGTCATCTCCGAGCCGCAACCCGATATGCCTGGATCCACTCGATATACCCTCTGTACTCTGAAGCCAGGGCTTCAGAATCTGTCTTTGCAGTTACATTGCACAATGGGTACCCAAGAGAGCTCCGCCGCCCCTCCTTCCTCTTCTCTGGGTGCTTAGGAGCGGACAGTGTGCGGAAATCGCCCCTGATTTACACGCAACAGCTGCAGAGAAGAGAGGTCCTTTTGATCGGCTGCAGCAACATAGATGTAGCCCTCCCTAATTTCACCTGTCGTGGAACTTGGAGCATAAGGACTACGCCACAAAAGTAGGTGACGTTCAAGACGTTAAAGACAGTGGGAGGAATACCCATCAGCAGTTGTGCTGGTGTCAGTGCGCCCAAGCAATATTTAATCAAAGAGCTGTGGATTTTGCAGAGGGATTGCATTTTTACTAGGCATCTCAAAGTGCAAGTATGTGCCCTGAGCCACCAGCAAGTTTGGTTTAAGGATGTTTTTTATAATGGCATCGCTATTGTTAAGGAAGTATGCTTGCAACAGTACTTTCAAAACCACCACGACTTCCCTTATTGGTTGGTTTGTCAATAAAGGTAGAGCTAACTGCAAGAAAGCTACTCGCTGGCAAAAGTCTCTGGCCTTACTGGAAGTGTTGACAAAGACAAACTGTTCCCGTACTTGAACCTACTTTACGAAAGAGTCATGTTAAAAAAGAATCACGATCACTAAATATCATGCCCTATAAGGACAAAAAAGTAGCATTTTCAAGGCATCTCATTCCTCTTTTTCATACATTAGTGACTTTTACTATGCAGCAACAGCTTAGAAAAGTTAACATGTTAATGTCTGATTACGGGATCACTTCCCACTAGCCGTTTGTGAAACAAAGAAGGAAAAGTTATTGGGTTGTAGACGGTGGTGTGGCAGAGCCACTGGGTTTCTGTGTGGCCTGCTAGTCGCGCCTTATGCAAATCCACATTCCTACATGTTCTTTTATTATGAGCAACTCTTTTATCTGTACTGAGCGTGCATGGGCTCTTTTCTTTCTCATATCCCCCCTCATGCTGCCTCTTGCTCTCTAAACTGATTCTTTAAAAAGGATATCTCAGTGTGCTAGCTTCATTCAGGCTACATTTCAGTATCATGCCAAAGTAATTGTTTGTTAGGCTAAATTGACTTGGAAACACAAATAGAAGGCAACAAGGTGTCCTGCAGCTGCTCATCTCAGACCGGGGTGGGACAGTCCTGAGTGAGTGGCCAGGCATCCACCTCTAGGGGGCCACTGTGCGTCAAGGAGCCCAGGTGTCAGTTCACTCTGACCACTCTAGATATAGATGGATGCCTGCTTTGAACTCAGAGCAATGCCTTCAAGTCATGTCTGAATGGAAGTATTTACGAGATGAATGCATGATGTCGTAATTACCAGTGGGAAACTCGAGACTGTACTGTTGTGATCAATAGTGATCAAACATGCCAGAATATATTACTCATTTAGCTTGTTTATGAGGTGACGGGCTAATAATCATAATAATAATAAAAAAAACTAAATTTCCCATAATTCTCTCTGGCAGCACGAAACTGCTAAAATACACAGATAAACCATCAATTACACCTAATGTCCATCTTTTGCTCTTCATTTTGTTGCACTAGTGTTAAAAGCCTTTGTCAGGAAGTGAAAAAGAGAGAAAGAAATATGAAGTATTATGATTTTGTTATGATGATGTCATCTATTCACATTCTATTACACAGGACCACGACTCCAGTAAGCAGACTGATTTTTATGCTTGTTTTTGAGAGAAAGAAAGAGAGAGACTCCTCTCTGAATGAGAATATCCCTCTTTTCAACTGAATCAGCAGGATGGATAACAGGAAGGGGTTATCAATAGGGATAAGGGGGTGTGAACAAGCCCCTCAAAACACTGGCAGGAAGAGAGAAAGAGAGAAAGAGAGAGTATATGAATGTGTAAACGTACATGACTCGTTTGATTTGACAAAACTGTGAAAATGTTCTGTGATGGTAGACTAAAGTATATTAATCATGAGACGGCCAGCACAGAACCACAGCATGAAAAGATCAAACCACCATCTTTCACAAAGTTGTACATGCACCCATCCCTTATTTCTTTGTTTATTTTATTAATTTGCTTATTATTTTGTCTACTGTCCTCAGCACAGTTGAAAATCTTTAACCATGTCTGCATCCATTTCACGGAATTCTCTCGATTCTCCCACACGATCAATTCAGAAAAATGTGAAAAGGTCCAACTGGGTCTGATCATAAGGTTTACAGCCCTGTTTATATGAGCACACACACAAACAAACTATTTTATGATCACATTTTTCAGTTATAACTCAAAATAAAAGGGACTTTGTTCTAGTTGTCCAAAATGTTGGCAGCTTGTTGTCATGCTCATTATTCAAATTTCCATTACAGAGTTAAAGTTTTAAAACAGCCTATTTTTTTCTTTTAATTATTAAAAAATGAAAAGAAAAGGAAAAAAGGCTTGACCTACCCTACCTGTCAGAACTGGAGTGATGAGAAATAGGGGAGACAAAAGGTTAGCTGGGCAGGGCATGTAGTGACCATTTGTCTTGGAGCGGCCATTAAAGCTGGAGGTCGCAGTTGGGGGAAATGGGGTCAGGTAGAATGCACTTTTGATATGGTGATACATTTTGTGAAATCCTTGCAGTGAGAGATGTGGCGAGGCTGTGGGAAGATTTGCTCTCCTTTGTGGTGAGCCTCTCAAGGCACTTGCATTGTGTCCCCCCCCCCCCCCTTGCGCTCTGAACAGGGCACATTGATTCCTTTATCCTGGGGTACAAACGGACAGGGTGCATTCCGGAGACACGTGGGGGCCGAAGTCTGCAGTGAGCGTGACACCACGCTTGCCTCCGCAGTCCTCCGTTTGACGCCGGAATCCCTCGAGGGGACTGCTGTGAACCGACCCCTACGAACTCCCATCTGTCGACCAGCAAAGTATACGTACCCAGAAGTAGCTGCCCAGCGGCATTGTTCTTAAGTTCAGACCTCATTTCTCATTGTTTCCACTGACACCTTTAAAGACTACTTTGGTAACTTATTTTAAGGTGTCCTTGTACACGTTCCATGCATATTCCTATTGTTAAACCCGAAATCTGCCTAATTGCTTCAGTACTCCCTACGCCCCAACCCAACCTCACCCCTCCTATACGCGTATGCAACTACATTAATCTTATCAGTACGTAAAGTAGATTCCAGTATAACACGCGGCCACTTACTAAAAGTGTAACCAATACTTTTTATGTAATTATTTGTTGGTTTCCTGTAGCCACTGTCACAGCAACAGGCTGTTAACATTTCAAAATAAAAGCGCTTTAACCTCTTTTGTGTGTGAGGAATTTACAAGGTTCTTTTTTCTTTTTGTTTCACACACCGCACCCGGTGGCCTCTAGGAGCATCGGGAAGCAAGGAGAAAATGAGGAAATGATTTTCCCCTCTGCTCCTATGACAGATACAAGACTTTGCTTTGTTGAAGTATACTTATGTTTTCATTGACCAGAACATGGTGACAGAGGTGAGAGTTGTTTAGGACAGACGTTGACTATAAAAAAATATTATTCAGAAATTACATCCTTCTCATTATTGCCGCTGTTCCTCTTTTGGAGATGTAGCATGCTCGTATTTTAAAGAACCACCCATCATGCTGTCTAATACATACAGGACCTGTCAGATACATAAGCTTTATGAGTTTTTTGTCATGGTAGCCATTCTGGTTGCAGCCTAGAGTGAGAGCCTATAAAAAGTCCCGTGCATGCCTGCGTAGTGTTGATGACACACTGCATTTTATGACCTCTGCACTCCAACTGCTGCTATTACGGCCCCAGACAAAAGGTCCTCTCAGAAACGTACATATTTTCCCACATGCAAAATTGGAAATTGGAAACTTCCTCTCACAAGCTGCAAGGCTTTGTGCTGGGCAATCATTAAGGCCTGTCTGGTGAAGAGGTGGAGTGGGGGAGAAGCAGAGGTTTGGGAGGAGGGGAGGTCGTGTGTGTGCTTGGCCTAAGGACTGAAAGCAGAGACTCCTGTCTTTTTGGAAGAACAGGAATGTCTTTTGAAGCAGACATAAGCACCTACCATCTTTCAGAAGGAGAAACCAGCTGATGAGGTGACATAGATGAGAGAAGCCATCTTGGACCAGATATCATCTGAGCTAATTGCTCACAGGAACAGCATGCTGGGATGCTGCTGAAAGTTTTTAAATGTGGCAGGAAGTCAAAGCAATGCTCAAACCCTAATCCTAATCAACAATACTGCAGGGAATTCAACTGAACCTACAATAATTTCAACACTATCGCTAACGTAACTAGCCTAGATTCTAAATAGCACCAAATTGGAAACCCTGGCTGTGGTAACGTTTAGTCCTTCATCCAGGATCAATGGCTGAACTGACATGGACTTTATTTTATGTCAGGGAGTGGATATCACCTTAACCACTGCTGTCAGTACAAATCCTGAGCTGGAATTACACCATTGCAAACTGGATTTGCCATCAATGAAATCCAGATTTGGAGAGGAATGCATGGTATGGCCGGAGGGGAGGAGTTATAGAGGGATGGTCAGTGGGCTAGAAGGGGGGTGGGTGGCCAGCTCTCCAGTACTCATTACCAATCTGTAAATATTTACTCTTCCACATCATTACTTCCCAATCATCACATACTCTATCATGTATGAATCAGAAAGGAGTGGAGGAAATGAAAAATAAATTGGTGTCAGTCCTCTGTGACCATTCATTACTCTCTAGAACCAATACGTTCTGGTGTTGTAGCTGAGACACAATGAACTCAACAAGATTCACACGCTTATAAACCAATATTATGCCAGCTTCACCTTATGTAATTGAATCTTAATGGTTGCTAAAAAGGGCAAACTACTTTTAGAAAAGATCTTTTAGCTTTAAAGCAAAGGTAAGGACCATTGACCACCTAGATTTATGTTAATAGCTTGGGGTAATTAATGTGACCAATCAAGGCTTTACAAAGGTGACCAAAGCTTGGCATCTACTCTACATTTACCATACTAAACTAGATTTGGGATTTGGGACTGATTGCAACGAAAAAGCAGTGCTTTTGTCACAGATGCTATACAATACAGGATAAGATGGAAGCCTATGTTAACCCAGGCCTATCCCACATGTAACATCCATTTACTTAGCTACATCCAGTAACACTTAGCTAGTCCAGTGATGAAACAAAAGATACTTCCCAGACCTCCTCAGTGATCAACCTAAACAGAGTATAGCAGAAATGTGACAAGAAATGGTTGCTCAAGTCTTAGTGAAGGTCTCTTTCAACATCTTAACATGGAAGGACGTTTGGGAAAGGGGGCTGTATAGAGGTCTGGGGCATTCCTGCAGCTCCTTTGGATTTAAAGTGTCAGATTTCAAGGTGGTCAAATCATTGGCTTCTCAAAAGTGAAAGTCTAGAGTTTCGGGTGAATACCACCATTGCCTTTCATTGTTCCTCTGGTGGCTACAGAGAGCCTCTGTTAAATAGCCCATAAGCCTATAAAATGGCAGATGGGGTCTGTCAGGAAAGTCAAAGACCACCAGTAAAACTGAACATGTTGACACTGTTTGGATAAGCAGAGCCAATGAATCCTGGCTTGTTGTCTACAGCTCACAAAGTCACTTCCAGTTGGAGCTGCATTAAATAAACAAGTGGGTTTTCTCACCCTCCTCCGTGCAACCACCATATACACCATCAAACTATGTACGTCACACAACACACCATCACCCCGTATTGTTTTTTTGTTTAGGCGTTTATGGCTCAAATTATGGTCGGTGACCCTCGCTTGGTACTTTAAACTGCGTCCTGAGCCCCTGGCTGCGTCCGTCCGCTTCCCCCTCGGTTTCCTGCCAGCCTGGGGCTCCCGACTTAATCTAGTATCTTGGTTTGTCCTTCGTTTGGCGCCCGTCCCGTTATGCGCTTGGCCGCTTGCGCCCCAAGAGAGCAGTTACTCCCCCCTTCGCTCCCAATAAGGCAAGCGCCCATAGTCCTTCATTAGCATACTCTGGACTTGCTCACTGTCTTGCTTACCCCATACCTGACGAGGACCCTTGCATGGAGTTCCACTCGTCAGACCTATTCTCGCCCCCCTATGCCGCTCTTTCCGCCTCGATTCTCGGGTTTGAACCTGACAACACCGAGCCCCTCACGCGCTCCCGGATTTATGCAACTTAAAGTGCGCTCCACTTACACATCCGTCTGTTTGCCCTCTCCAATCTGTCTTGTGAGTAATCGTTTTCCCGCTACTTGTCCCTTTGTCTCTCCTCCCTCTCTCTTAGCCCGACAGTATGACCTTGTTTGGTCTTCCCCCCCTGTAAAGGTATTCGACTCCACCCTGTTCTCCCTTTCTCTCCATGGTCGGTTCCTCCTGGCTCTTCACCTTGCAGTTAACTCATACTTCCCTTTCTACCCTTCATTTCACCCACCCGTCATTGGTGTGATAGAACTTGTATAGTGTTGCCCTTTATATTATGCCCCTTACATCATGACTTCTTCACACCTGGTATCATGTTTTGCTACGTGGATGACACTGTTCCATATTATCTTTTCCATTTTCTCTCACCACTCATCAGTATCCCTTTATCCCCCCTACCCATCAACTATTGTTAGTGTACTTTTTCTATAATTATGAGTGACCTTTTCTCCTCTGTGTCTCTCCGCCTCCCTCCCCCATTATATCCCCTAGATATTTACACAGGACTACTGCATCTATATCAGTCCTTGATACTTACCGTACCTATAACCCACTCCTTCTATCAAGTATCCTCTCTGGGATTTTGTAGTATTGTAGTCTCACCTTAGCACGTGTTTATCGTTTTCCCACTATGTTATCTGCCTTGATAGTCTTGTGTGGGGCTATTTGGTGGTGCTTACCGAATCCCCGTGTGCTGTTGTGTTGATAGGTGTGGTGTTTTTGGTGATGGTTGGTGAGTTTAGAGAGGGGTGGATGGTGACGCAACAGCAGGTGTGAGATGGTTAAGAGGGTTCAATGAGTCTGGGACTATGGCCTCAAGCACGGCTTTGGTGCAGTGTGGCAAAATGCTTTGTTCGCTTTCAGAGCAGCCTGTGATATGTCTCCCTTAAGAATCAATCAGTCATGCAGCTAGAGCTCTGTCCTGGTTACTCCATATCACAATAAAGCAGCAAATTTTCACATCAATCCGAGTAGGAATTTCTAGGGCAATCAGACCATATCCTTCACACCATTCAACGTGGATTACCTGAGGAGCTCTTGTACCGTCGAACCCAGCGAGTTTTGGTTCGCGACTAGGATTCAGCTGAATTTCTATGTGTTTTGTGCGACTCATTGATAGTTGTGCGTTGTCCCTTAGAGGTATTCATTGGTTTGATGCTGCGAGACGGTGAGGCATTGGTATGATCTCTTGTCCCAGTTGTGTGGTGTCTCTTGTGGGAGGCGGTGGGTTCACCGTATGTGGGATATGTTAGGTTTTTGATAGTTATGGGGATTTTTATATTTTTATACTTAGTTATAACCCTCACCGTTTGCGGGGGGTTCCTAGAGTAGATTTGGTTAGTGAGGGGTTGGTGGGGGGTGTTGTGTGGGGTGGTTTTGATTAAGGGTTTTGTTTGGTATAACAGATTTAGCATCCAGTGTCGTATGGACACCATAGATTCAGTTCTCAGAGCCGAAAGAAACATGATCGAACAACTCATAGAAGACTGAAAAGATATTTCCTCTAGATTGCAAGATGACCATTGGATCTCCTTTCGTTTGATACATTGTAGAAAAAAGGGTTGCAGAGAGAAAAAACGCGAGACAGAAGAAGAGGAAGGAAACAATTTACCGTGTGTTGAGGAGATGGCTGCAGAAACTGTGAAACGGATAGGCAATGATCATTAAGTTAACTAATGCCACTCACATTTGTGCGCACAATCAAAGCCTTCTATCACCACCACTGCTGAAGAGTGTGTGTGTGTGTATGTGTGTGTGTGATTTGGACTGGGCCTGATCCAGCACAACCGCTAAGCCGGCCATGTGAAAGCAGGGGGCACCCCAAGGGTTATGCAGTTGAAAAAGGGACAGCTGCGGCCCTGAGGCATGTGTTGACACCATACACAGTGTGTGCCTCTACCTCCTACACCCTACAGTCTCATCACATGTGAGAGGACACTCAAACCGCTTTCCAGTTTGCATTGTTTAACTGCCCTGACACTATCATATGAGAACAAAAATTTAATTGAGCTAGATAATGACATAATAACTTTGCAACACTGATACTATTATAGACAATAATGAAGACCAATGCCTTATTGAAATTTGATGAAAATGAGGCTGTGAGGGATAGACTGACAGTCTTTACAGTGGCACGAACTGTATAAAGGTGCTAGATCATGTAATTCTCATACTCGAGTTTTTCTTGAAGTTTTTGTTTACTGATTTTTTTTTCTCTCAAAACGGCGTTTCATCAGCTGAACAATCTTTATGATGTATAAACAACGTTCAGTCAATTTGAACACACTGTCCTGTAAAAATTTAAAAATATGGCACACACCCGAAAGGTCACGCTGAATTGAATCCAAAGGTGAATTGACCGAATAATGAACGATTCATACATGTAGAGCTGCTTTTGAAGTTTTTTCATAATTGATGAACTTTGCAACACTGACAGTTACTGAACTGAACTAAAATAGTTTGATTAAAATAGTTTATCTAAATTGAACTGAATAATGACACTATAATCTTCTGTAGAATTTATACAGGTTCCATCAGGGAACGAGGGTTACATACATAACCGAGACGTTCCCTTTCGTGGAACTTCGAACTGCTTCCTCTAGGGATCGCTATGGGGAACGATATACCCACGCCGCCATGCTGAGGGGAGTGCAAGCCAGAACCATGGCGAGCCTCTAAGTACCAACTACACCATATCGCTATGGGGGTTGCCCCTGTCCTGGACTAGACGGCTGTCAGTGACATTACACCCTGCGGCCAGAAGCCTAGGGTGCCAAGGGACATTACTAGAGCCTCACAGCGTGCAGGTCCCACCGGGACAAGATTGGTAGAAGAACCCAGGCTACCAATAGCCTACCACGGGAATCAGTCTCTCGAGACTAACCTCCGGTGTAATGAGGGCGGCTGGCTTGGTGCCCAGAACTGCGGGACGGCAGGGGCCACCGTACCAGCTGTGCAAAAAAAAGCCTCCTCGGAGGTGGCGCCAGGGCCTAGAATCATGAAGGATTCCTTCCAGGGAATACGACCAAGAGCCTATTATTGGATCAATTACTAGTCTTGGCTTGTCACTCAGGGCTACCTCACTTTGCAGAAGGAACTGTGTCAACAGGCCTCTAGTGGAACACCCTGTCAGAGCAGGTATTCGAGGATACCGTGAGGAGTGGGTCCCAGGCGGAACCGGGGTTTTTAGACCACTCAGAAAAAGAGAACGAATCTGTGCGCGTAACTCTTACCATATAGGTTTTTAGAGAAGTGGGCAAAGTAGAACGTGCGCACTTACCACTTTCGTGGAATTTTAGAAAAGTGGGCAAAGATACCGTGCCCACTTACCACCATGTGGATTTTAGAATGTCCATATGTAGATGGATACAAACGTTCTAGGGGGTTCTCGTGGCACTTCTAGAGGGCAGCCTATAGATGGAGCTCTGAGTAGTCATCAGTCTCACCTACGGCTATCACGCTGGCGTGGCTAGCCACAAACCTGCAGCTGAGGGAGCAGACATCCATTCAGCAGGAGCTCGACCTACAGCACGTTCCAATGATGGAACAGCTAGCAGTTATCAGCTGCGGGATCAACACGCCCAGTTCTCACCGAGAAGGGGACTCAACCCGCAGCACGTTCCAACTAGCGGAACCAGCTAGTAACAATTTCCGTGGGAACACACGCCTGGTCCTCAGACGCCCAGGGGGCTCGACACTTACTAATGCCGGGTTTTCCCCGGCTGGCAGTAGCTCATTCTAGCTGGGGGAGCCCACNTAGTAACAATCTCGGCGTGGGAACCCACGCCTGGTCCTCAGATGCCCAGGGGGCTCGACCCTTACTAATGCCGAGTTTTCCCCGGCTGGCAGTAGCTCATTCTAGCTGGGGGAGCCCCAAACCCAACTCTCACCGAGAGGGGGGGGGGGGGCCCACCAACCAGCGGCAGCAGCATGATTACAAATCAGAGGGGTAGCATACTGCAGGCTAGCCACATCGCCAGCGCATCAGGGAGGCGGAGGACGGCCCAATCCTACTGATGCAGCTGGTTCGAGGTCTTTCTGGAAGACAGCGAGCTCAAGCCTCTCATGAAAGAGGCACCTCCGTTTTTCCTCAGCGGAGGAATACTGTTCCCATTCCAGGTGACCCTTTCCTGAAAGGGGAGCAGTGCTCAACATTACCACGAGGACAGCCCATGGAGCGAGGGATTCAACTCCTCGGAGAGGATCCTGCTCGCCAGACGACATCCTCTTAGTACCCCTTGATATCGAGGGGGGCAGTGCCTTCTGAGTGCGTCGATCGAGACACACTGGTTGAGAGGAGCCCAGGAAATCAGGGCCTAACCCTCTCTGAAACAGGGAACGAAGTCCGAAACGCGTAACCCTCACCACACAGGATTTTTAGAGAGGTGGGCAAAGAAGAACGTGCGCACCTACCACTTTCGTGGGATTTTAGAGAAGTGGCAAAGCATAGCGTGCACACCTACCACCTAGGTGGAATTTTAGACGGGTGGCAAGGCCTAACGTGCCCACCCACCACTTACGTGGATTTTTAGAAAAGCGGCAAAGGGGCAGCAAAGGATAACGTGCACACTTACCACTCACATGGATTTTAGAAGGTGCGCAATGAGCACTCTTAGGGTTCTATTGTCACCCGGACGTAATGGCCGGTCGGGAACAGCAGCTCCAGCACCCTCCTCAGAGGTGAGGGGAGTGCTGTCTCCAGGGTGTGTCGACCAAGACACACTGTTTGAGTGGAACCCAGGGTACAGGGGTGTTACTCCACTTTGAAACAAAGGGAACGAAGACAGCACGCGTAACCCTTACCTTCACAGGATTTTAGAGAAATGGGCAAAGAATCCCGTGCCCATTTACCACTTAAGTGGAATTTTAGAAAATGGGCAAAGCAACACATGCCCATCTACCAGCTATGTGGATTTTAGAGAAATGCGCACAGCTTCACGTGCACATCCCCCACTCACGTGGATTTGGAGAAATGCGCAAAACCTTGCTTTACGTGGACATTTACCATATTATCTGGATTTTAAGTTCATGGAAGCCCGACCATATCGGCCAGAGGGAAGCGGCCGGCTCGCACATCTCAGTGGTGATGGGAGCCCAGCCTAGGACAGCCTTACACAGGAGGATCCTGGTGATGCCCCCGTACCTCCCGTTCGTTGCCTCAGCAAGAAGGAGTATGCTGGTGGCCAGGAAGCCCCTCGGGGTGACCAGGCACTGTAGCCCCGTCCGGGTGCCTTGCAGCGTAGCACCGGGGGCCTGATGTTCACAAAGGCTCCCGCAAAAGCCCGAGTTCGGCCGCATGATACAGGAGGTATGAAGCTGAAGCCCGGCTTTTCTTACCGTCTGGACATATGTCGACGAGTGACACGCCTACTGCAAGTAGAGCACCTGGCCTCTGAGCCCAGCAACGGCACCTGATCGAGGGCGTCTAGCAAGGGACAGAAACGTACAGGTCCCGGGAAACACTGCAATGGAACTATAGAAGGTTACGCACACACAGCCGTCTCAGTCCGTCCTCAGTTTACAGATATCATGATATTTGGATCGTATTCACCCCCATGACCATCCATTCACCCCATTTATAAAATTTTTTACACATGACCACCTCAGTCTCTCATTAGTATACATGCTCTCATGATACATGGATCATACTCACCCACCACGAGGCTTGTTGCCGGAGCTCTGTCCGGGGATCTTTTGACCGGACCATCAGTCAGGCGGTTACTATGATCTGGCCATAGAACCACCAAAAACATCATGGGCCCAGTAGGAGACTGTTTGAAAAATTATTTTACAGCTAACCTCGGTCAGCTGGAGATGGTGGTCATAGAAGGGGGAATTAGAAAGAAGGGGAGAACAGGGTAGATGTTGTACCCCCTACGGGGTACATACCTAGGTATTACTCTGACCCGGACGAAAGCGCTGGTGCCTTGCCCAGGTCTCACCCCTCGGGTTTCGCCTGCCTCCCCTCGACCCACGATACTTCCTACCCCCACCCACAGGTGGAGGCGGGGCGCGAGTCGCGACACTAGCCCTCTGTGCCCGTCTCTGACCCTCAGACCGAGACGGGCCAGGACCCCTGGTTTGTTCGGGCTCAGACCTGGGCCTTCGTGGTATGAAGGACTTGAACGCTGCTGAGCGCGACTTCGCCTCCCTGAATTTGTCGACCACCGTCTCAACGGAGGTGCCAAACAGTTCAGAGGGCGAAACCGGGGCATCGAGAAGATAGCCCCTTTCTTTCTTCCCGATGTCCGCCAAGTTCACCCACAACTGCCGCTCCGTCACCACCATAGCAGCCATCGCTCTGCCCATGGCCGAGGCTGCCTGCCTAGTAGCCCGGAGGGCCAAGTCTGTGGTGCGCCGCAGCTCAGCCGTTCCGGCAGAGGAAAGGCCCTGCTCCTCATCCAGGTCCTTCAGCAGGTCAGCCTGGTAAGCCTGAAGCACCGCCATCGTGTGCAACGAAGCCACAGCCTGACCTGCCGCTGCGTATGCCTTGCCGTTCGTGCGAGATGTGGCTTGAAGGGGCACGGATGGCAAGGAGGGAGTTTTGAGGGATGACGTCTCCCCCAGAGAGAGATAGCTGGCTAGCGTCTCTTCCACAGGGGGCATCATCCCATAGCCGCTTTCGCGCATTGACTCAATATTCGCATAACTCGTATGCTGAAACCGGTATACGCGTGAGAAAAACGGCCTCTCCCATTCCTTCTCGATCTCAGTGTGGAGATCAGGAAGAAAGGAAGGCTCACTTGAGCTGGAGATCTATGGTCAGAGAGATAACGTTCGTCGAGGCGACCTCGCGACGTCACCTCCCTGGCTCGTTTCCACGGTAATTCGAGCCTCGCCGTGGCCCGATCCATTACCTCTAGCAGCTCACCATACGCAGGGCAGGTGGACTGGGAAAGCTCAGCCTCAGCTTCTTCACTCTCCACATCCATTTCCTGCTCTTGTTGGGCTGGGCCCAACTGAGCACTGGCCCCTGGATCAGATGATATTAGAGAGAGGATATCATCGTCCAGTGGCTGTCTCTCGCCCGACACCGATGCGCGGAAGAGGGGAACACCCCCTTCAGCCTCATCGGCTAGGTCCACCTGAGATCCCCACGAGCTCATTCTCCTCCGTGCCTCAGCAGCGGCGGGTCCCGAACCGCGGGAAACCGATGGTTGTCCCTCTCCACACGAGAAGAGAGACAAACGAGAACGGAACTTTTTCATTGGAAAACGCTCGCAATGCAAGCAGATTGCCCCCACGAGGACATCGCGTGCGTGCTCCTCGCCCAAACAAACAACGCATAAATCGTGTGAATCATCGGGCGTCAGAAACCGCTGACACGGATGTACACACTTTCTAAATGCTTCGCTAGTGCTCGCCATAGTAGGAAAGAAAAAGCTCTTACTTTGCTTTTTGGAATGCACGCTTCAAACAGACCGGTCAGTGAAGACGAAGAAGATGAATGATGTGTAGCTCCCAACGCCTATTTATACTATAGTCGCAGCGGTAGTGACGTCATGGCTGTCGCCGGCCAAACAAGTTGGTGTTTTTTCAATGTAGGCTTCAGACACGGGTCACGACGAGGCGTTCCCCATAGCGACCCCTAGAGGACGCAGTTCGAAGTTCCACGAAAGGGAAACTAAACCACATGAAAATATTCTTATTTACATCGTGTATGCTTTCTTTATGTCTTGTGATAATAGGAAGGTCTGTCATCGTGTAGAACTATGTAAACTTGAGAAAACAAAAATAAAATCAGAGCAGATTCTGACTAACCTACAGTAAACACCTCTGATTGGCCACTACTTTCAACAGAGCTGCCTGTGATTGGCTACAAAAATTCAACGCTGCAAATCACGTTATAAATATAAACTTTTAGTTTTGCAATTCGAAACCAGAGCACGCACACAAAAACACACAGAAGAGTTTGAAAGCGTGTCAAAGCGGGTCTTCAAGCGGATACAGAATTGAGTTGATACAATTTTAAAACAATAAAAAACTCAGCGGATGTACACGAATCACACAAATGACCCATTTTGAATTCAAAACGGCAAATTTCACCGAAAGGTGACAAGTTTGCATCCCTGGTATCGAAACTTGCCAAGCGGTGATGCTGGTGATGTGCGTGTCTTTCCCGCTACCACCTATAATATGCTGCTGCTAAGTGCAACCCTAGCTAGCCTGTTTCCCAGTAACCCTATTAGTAATTGGACTATTACCAGTAATTCATCTTGCAAATAATTAAACGAAAATAAGATGTTTTTTGTCATATAATTATCCTTAAGTCAGTCTTATCTCCATCATTTACCGCTGTCATGTTTCCTCTTTTCATCCTCTTCTTGCTGTTTCCCCGCCCCTTCTGCCCTGCAGCCCCCCCCCCCCCCCCCCCAGCGCACCACTAAGTAATCTTTATGTTTAAATTAGCAAATGCACGAGTAAGCACTGTGCCAGTTTGAAAACAGTGGCCGACGCATCAAAAAAAAAAATCAAGCACATCTAGCATAACACGAGAGGGGGCCCCCTAGGGGGGATGCAGATGTATTGCTCCATATATTAATAATTACATTTCTGATTGTTCAAATGCTCAGCTGTTGGGGGCCTCCTCAAAATGCGGGGCCCCAGGCAATTGCTTGCCTTGCCTGTCCTATTGCTAAGCCTCTGCCAGTAATAATCTGTAAATTTCATTCTGCTCTTGGGTCCTTCTCTCACTAGGATCTCATTCAAATATCAAATATTTACCATCACTGATGTGCTCTTTGTGTGTGTTGACCAATCTTTATATGTCAGTAAAAGCCTTTTAAAATCTGTTCATCATATAAAGCGATTGTGTCTTTTTAGAAGACTTGAATTAAACGCTCAGTTCATATAGATTATTTTTATGATTTCTTCATGTTTATGTTTACTCAAACTTTCAATGGATGGACAAAATGTTTTTGGGTGAACTAACCCTTTAATATCTGCTCCTGGATTAAGCCCTAAAATATATGCATCAATTATACCCACATAGTAGAGGTCCTGTGTTTAAGAAAGCAACTTTATTGAGTCTGTTTTTATTTTGGATTGGAACTGAAGTCTGGGGAAAGTACAAAGCGTCACATAGAGAATCAATCTTCAGGTAAGCAATAAAAAAACATTAATTATATAATAAGATATTCAGGTTTTGTCTCTTTAGAATGCCTAATGCAGGGGTTTTCAAACCTGTCCTGGAGGAACCCCAGCACTGCACATTTTGTATGTCTCCCTTATCAGACACATCCAATTCAGGTCTTGAAGTCTGTACTAATGTGCTAATGAGTGGAATCAGGTGTGTTAGATGAGGGAGACATGCAAAATGTGCAGGGCTGGAGGTTTTCCAGGACAGGTTTGAAAACCACTGGCCTAATGTATAATTTGTTTTACTGCTCTCCCAATCTGTATTAACAACATTAGAATTAATCCCTGAATACTGTTGTTGTTACTGATTTAAAAGCAAAAGCATATGATGTGACAGTTGTTGAACTGTGTTTCTGTAGTATCAGCGTCCCTATCAAAGTCTTTCAAACTGAGACTAAAGGAGGAGTTTCAGTATCTGAATAAAGAAATATCACCTGGAGAAAGACAAAACTTGAATGATGTCTTCATTGAACCACACATCACAGAGGAACCTGATTCTCACATCAGTGAAAAAAGAGAGATCAAGTGGAACATGATCAACAAAATCAGGACAATTTTGTCAAAGGGAGATGCTGGCACTGGAAAAACTGTGACTGTGAAGAAGTTCATCCTGGACTGGGCTGAAGAGAAATCAAACACTCATATCGATTATATATTTCTGATCCCTTTTCAGAAGCTGAACATTATCAGAGAGACGGTGAAGGAGTGTAGCTTCATGCAGCTTCTGCAGCGATGCTTTGAAAACACTGAATATCTGACACTTCATGACTCTGACGGGATCATGCTGATCCTTGATGGACTCAATGAGTTTAAACTTCTTCTGGATTTCCAGAACACAAAGAGGATTACTGATATAAACAAACCAGCCTCAGTCTCTGATCTACTGACAAACCTGATCAAGGGAAATCTGCTTCCAAACGCTCAGATCTGGATCACCAGCAGACCAGCAGCAGCCAATCAGATTCCTGCTGAATATATTAATCGTGTGACAGAGATCCAGGGCTTTGATGATCAACAGAAGGAGGAATATTTCAGAAAGAGCATCAGTGATCAGAGAATGAGTGAACACGTCATCAGTCACATCCAGAAATCACCACGCATCAGCAGCATGTGTTATTTACCAGATTACTGCAGAATCATCGCAGCGATTCCTGAGAAGATGTTCAGTACAGGCCGAGATGATTTCCCCAAGACTCTCACTCAGATGTACAGCAGACTCCTGTTAGCTCAGATTAAACTGAAACGAGAGAGAAGAGAGACCATCATAGCTCTGGGGAGAATAGCGTTTGAGCTGCTGGTGAACAGAAACTCTCTCTTCTGTTATGAAGACTTAAAGAAATGTGGCTTTAGAGATGAAAGTGATCTGATACGCTCATCAATCATAAAGAAGATTGAAGACAAAAGCAAGCGTACATCATTCTGTTTCGTGAATCACAGAACACAAGAGTTTCTGGCAGCTTTATATGTGACTGAAGTCATTAATGTGAATAATCCACTCCAGCTCAGAGATCTGTCCAGTCTGAAACTTGAATTTGGAAAGGAGAGCTTCACAGACTACTACTCTCTCCAGAAAGTGATGGACTTCGCTTTACAAAGACAGATGGATCTCTTCTTCTGCTTTTTACTGGGTTTGACGCTGGAGTCCAGTCAGAGAGCTTTAAAAGACCTCCTGACACAGAGAAGAAGCAGCTCTTCATGCAGTCAACTCACAGTTCAACACATCAAAACACTGATCATGAAGTCTTCTCCAGAAAATACAGACAAATTTTGTCTCCTTGTTGACGCTTTGAAAGAGCTGGATGAGCGATATCTAATCCAGCAGATAAAAACACAGCTGAAATCTGGACTCAGACTCTCTCCTGCTCAGTTTTCAGCTCTGGTGTTTGTGTTGCTGAACTCAGAAGAGCAGATGAATGAGATTAAATCTAATCGATCAGAGGAACGTTCTCTAAAGTTTAGACCAGTGGTCAAAACATTTGGAGACTTTGAGTGAGTAATTACATACTGTATGAGAAGTGTAATGCATGAACATTTTCTACAAAAATATTTAAGATTGATTGTTTATTTGAGCAGCATTGATGTTTAAATAAGGGGTTTAAATCATTTTAGTTTGGGGACCAAGAGGGCGACATTTAAACCACATAAAATGTAAAGAGCCACAAATTACAACTTACAACATAAGACTTTTATTAACTTAAGACCAATTTTATTTTTACAAATGCAGTTAATTTTATTAATTTTTATTTTATTATTTGATAATATATTATTAACACTTAAACACATTCCACACGTCCCACAACATGAGCCACTTAAAATAAAGTTAGTTATCAACATAATTTGCCCGTAATTATCAAGCTTCTCAAAGTGCCATTTTAGTCTTAAGTGCTGAGAATTCAGTAAATTTACTTCTACTTTCAAACTTAAGTATAAAAGCAAGTTATCAAATTTCTTAAAGCTAAGAATCACTCTTAATCTCCCAGTTATTTAAGACAGCTTGAGGTCTATCAAAGGGTTAGGAGTGCCAGAGGGGCTTGTGTGGCGCTGCGGGAGACAGAGCGTGCGCAAATCTTTCAGGAGGAGGGAAGAGGAAAGAAAGGAGGAAGAATGTTCTTGAAATATTTGACGACGAGCAGTTAATAAAACAGTTCAGTTATTCAAATAGAAACTGAGCAAAAAATATTTACATTACCAAAGAACATCATAACTGACTTCAGTCTAGCTCGAGTATTATATGCTCTTTAAAAACACTCCCGTTATAATCAGTGAAGCTACACTGTATCATGAATAAATATCTTACCCCTTATTTACACTGCACACGTCTGTGGTGCATTACGGCTCCGACACGGCCACCGGAGCTGATCCCGGCTACTCACCAGCCATGCTGCGGCAAGCTTCTGAAGTGGCTCTACGCACTGCATCACTAAAGATAGGCGCCTATATTTTTGACGGATAATAATAATAATAATATTCTTGCTGTCGTCAAAGAAATCAGCCACAGGCGATATCTCTGACTATCGTCGATACACGATACTATCATCTACCGGCACAACCCTAAATTAAGGTTGTGATGATGATTCGTTTCCTTTCCATAATGTATTGAATGAAAATTCTTTATTGTCAAATGTCTGTCGAATGTAAACTCCTATTAGGAACTAACTTTTAAGCGCCGCTTTGAGCCAATAATGTTTTTACACTTAAGACAATTCTTAGCAGTGTTCTTAAATACGGGCCCTGAAATTCAAAATGGTAAGCAAGTGCTGCTTAGTTTACATTTCGTATATCTGCATATATCTCTTATATCCTTGTTTAAGTTTCTCCTTTTGAATGACAAATATATACTGATAGCTTCTGATAGAGACAGCTAATTCCTCTCACGCAGGTGCAGAACGCATGTGGTAGTTTGCAGTCAGCTATAGTCTGAGCAGTGTGTTCAAGTGCTGCTTTTTGGTCCAGGCAACAACATCGTCGGCTTCCATCGCCACTAGTTCTTTGAAGTCGGCTTGGTGTGTCCTGGCCTTTACAGTACTGTGCTGATGTCTAAATTTGTGTCACACGCACTGTATGCATATCCCAAATTACATGTCCATATATTCACTTAATTTGTGCTCAAAAGTGAATATAGTAAAAATACATTCATATTTAGCATGACAATAGCCACAAATGTAAGGCTGATGGGTACCCTGGGTTTAAATGTTGCTTTTATTTGCTGCTTCATTGTATTAAAAACAGTTTAAAGCCAGGCAATTTGAAGTGTTCAACTTTATGGTCAGTATAAGAATGCATAAAACATATATATATATAATTTTTCTTCTCAATAACTGAATGCAGAGTATTCCAGAGTGAAAAATGTGTCAAAATTTGTGCTGATCTGAGATCAGACCCATCTCATCTGAGAGAGCTGGACTTCAGTAGACATGAACTTGGATTGTCAAGAAGCAACAAGCTTTCAGCTCTACTGGCAGATCGTCAGTGTAAACTGGAGAAACTAGGGTGAGTATCACTGGCTTTATTTCATATATTTGTTTTAGTAAAGTCTGAAAGTACAAACTTGAACAGGGAGGGACTGAGGAAAAATGAAATCTTAGAGGAATTTATTTATTTTTCATCAGGATACAGTGGTCAGTGAAGAGATGAGTATAGAATTGTCTTGAATATTATCAGGGATTCAGGAGAAGGGCATGGGAAGATCGTTCCAGCAGCAAGGAATAGTCAATGAAAAGGTTCTGGAGAGTGATTTTGTGCCTCTCAGTGATGGTACCATGGGGCGACGCTCACTTACTGACTGCAGGCTTCTGGGGGGTTAGGATGTACACCGATCAGGCATAACATTATGACCACTGACAGGTGAAGTGAATAGCACTGCATCTGTTAGTGGGTGGGATATATTAGGCAGCAAGTTGATGTGTTAGAAGCAGGAAAAATGGCCCGTGTGTCCGATCCAACAGATGAGCTACTGTAGCTCAAATTGCTCAAGAAGTTAATGCTGGTTCTGATGGAAAGGTGTCAGAATACACAGTGCATCGCAGTTAGTTGCGTATGGGGCTGCATATCCGCAGACCAGTCAGGGTGCCCATGCTGACCCCCGTCCACTGTCAAAAGTGCCAACAGTGGGCAAGTGAGCATCAGAACTGGACCACGGAGCAATGGATGAAGGTGGCCTGGTCTGATGAATCATATTTTCTTTTACATCATGTGGATGGCCGGGTGCGTGTGCGTCACTTACCTGGGGAATACATGGCACCAGGATGCACTATGGGAAGAAGGCAAGCCGGCGGAGGCAGTGTGATGTTTTGGGCAATGTTCTGCTGGGAATCCTTGGGTCCTGCCATCCATGTGGATGTTACTTTGATGCATACAGGGCTGGACTGGGACAAAAAAATCGGCCGGACATATTAATATATATATATATAATATATTAGAAATATTTATTATTATCAATATTTAAAACAGCTGAGTATATTTTTTCAGGATTCTTTGATGATAGAAATTTCAAAAGAACAGCATTAATTAAAAAAATTTTTTGTAACATTATAAATGTCTTTATGATCACTTCACTGTTCAATTTAAGGCATCTTTGATGAATAAAAGTATTAATTTCTTTCATTTTCCAAATAAGAAATCATACTGACTCCAAGCTTTTAAATGGAATAGTGCAGGTTACAAAAGCTTTTTATTTTAGATAAATGCTGATCTTTGGATCTTTCTATTGGATCTTTCTTACTGTTCAAAAAATTGTAGATGTTTGTGAAAGATGTTTTCTGTTTTGGAGGGATGATCATTTTAAAATAATACCCTATTTATTGCATGAAAATTTGTTAATACTTTACTATAGTTAGGGGTGGATCTGAGTTTATTGCAACATTACATAACTACAGAAAGTTGTTAGTGCTCGTATAAAAGTTGTTTGTAAACAGTTGTGAAAATGTAACTATAGTGAATGACATGGCATAGACTTCTGCGTATTTCATTTCATTCTGTAACCTACTTGTTCTACAGGTCTGTGTGTACTAGTTTTAAATGCTACTGTTTTTGACAGCGTAGATAATGCTTATGACGGATAATATCATGATAATTTTTGCGTTTCCCTTACCGAATGTCGTATCCTGTTGTAATGTGGGGTTTGGTGTTTGGGTTTTGTTTCATGTTCATGTTTTCATGTCTTTTATTTTCTAATTGTTTCATGCTGTTTGTGTCATGCTTCCCTTGCCCTCATGTCTTCATGCTATTGGTTCCTCTGTTCATTGTGTCATGTTCTGATTGGTAGTCTTAGTCTTGTGTCTTGTTTCCCATTGGTTTGTTCATGTCATGTGACCCTCCTTGTCTGCTTTAAGTAGCTTCATGTTCCCATTGTGCCTTGGTCATGTATTGAATGTATTTAACCCACTGTTGGTGAGTCTAGTCTGCTCATGCTATGTCAAGTCTGTTCATGCCTAGTCAAGTCAAGTCAAGTCTGTTCATGTCAATTGAAGTCACGGATTATTGTTTGGATGTTAGGATCACACTGTAAATAAACTGCACATGGGTTCTCACTTACGCTCGCCTTCAGTGGACTGACTCGTTACAGAATACACAACCGTTAAAATGCACCCAGCAGTTGTTTGTCTCCTCAGCTTTCAAGGTGAACAGGCTATTGAGAACTGTGTTATTGAGTTTCTTGAACTTTTCATCCATGTGGATTTTAATGACGTGGCCCTCAAAGACATTTTTCGTCATGAATTGAATGAGCCCATTTGCTCCGAGCTTCCTGGGGGAAAAGTTCACTGGTCCCTTTCTGAATATATAGGCTTTGCTCTGCGGTTGAGTGGATCTGCTTTCACTGTGGGTGTCGTGGAGAAGGTACACGACACTAAACCAGAGCCAGAGTCTATTCACGTCACGTCTGCCAAGCCAGAGTCTACTCGCATCATGTCTGCCAAGCCAAAGCCTGCTAACGTCATGTCTGCTACTCCAGGACCTGCTCAAATCATGCCAGTTAAGTCAAAGTTTACTCATGTCATATATACCAAGTCAGAACCTGTTCACTTCATGTCTACAAAGCAAGAGTCTGCTAACGAAATGTCTGCTACCCCAGGGGTTTGACAAGCAGAGCCTACCACGTCCTGCATGCAATGCCTGAGTCCCCGCCACAAGATGGCCGCCACGCCTGAGTCCCCGGCCAAGATGGCCGCCACGCCTGAGTCAGACGCGGAGCTTGGGCCAAGACTGAAAAGACTGATAGCTAGCGTGATGGACTTACCATTGATGTCGGTGAGAGCTGCAGGCATCCCGTTGACGTCAGTGCTCTCAAGCCCCGCGGTCTTAGAGGCCCTGCCATATTCTGCTGCCCTTCCTGTAATGGCGGTCGCCGTTTTGAGCGTGTGGGCTGCACACTGTGCTCCAGAGGCACAATCCTCTTCTGTCCAAAATTTTTTTTTTTTTTTTTTTTTTTTTTCGCCCAGAGGCCTCTCGGCCTATGAATTTGTCTCAGAGGCCCTCTACTACCATGATTGCTCAAGGCCTATCGTCCATGAATCCAATGCAGAACCTCCAGAGGTGGCGGCATCCGCTGCAGAACCTCCTGAGGTGGTGGCGTCCGCTTCCGAACTCACTGCCTGCCCTGTCACAGTCATGGAGGCTGTTCATGAACTCACTGTCTGCCCTGTTATGGCCAAGGTGGCCGTTCATGAACTCACAGTCTGCCCTGTCCACAGCCATGGAGGCCGTTCAAGAACGCACGTCTGTCCTTTCACGGCCAAGAGGCCATTCAGAACCTCTACTTGTTCTGGGTAGCAAGTGGTCTGTCCTGTCCTGCACCACCCATGGGCTCCCCGCTGCCTGCACCGCCATGGCCCCCCCGCTCTGCCATGGCCCCGGCTCTGCCTGTTCCTCTCATGGGCATGGCTCAGTAGTCCCTCCTCCTGTTCCGCCTCCACTCCACCACCCCCCTGGACTTTTTGGGTTTTGTTTGGGCGTCTGGAGCCGCCTTAGAGGGGGGGGGTTGATTGTAAGGTGGGGATTGGTGTTTGGGTTTTGTTTCATGTTCATGTTTTCATGTATTTTATTTTGTAAATGTTATTTTGCTGTTTGTGTCATGCTTCCCTTGCCCTCACGTATCTCTGCCTTGTGTATGTGTCATGTTCTAATTGGTTGTCCTAGTCATGTGTCTTGTTTCCCTTTGGTTTGTTCATGTCATGTGACCCTCCTTGTTTGCTATAAGTAGCCCTCATGTTGCCATTGTCTTTTGTCGTGTATTGATGTTGTAACCCGTTGTCGGTGAGTCTAGTCTGTTCATGCCCCGTCAAGTCTGTTCATGCCTAGTCAAGCTGTTATGGTTAAAGTCAAGTCCGGATAGGTTTGGATCACCTGTAAATTAAAACGCACTTGAGTTCTCACTTACGCGCACCTTCAGTGGACGGACTCGTTACACCTGTCAACAAAAACCTGTACATGGGCTTGTATGTTCCGGCAATGCAGTGTTGCCAGATTTTGATACTAAAAAAAAAAATTTATATAAAGCCCCTTAAGTGCGTCGGACCACCGGGAAAATACCCGGTATGCCCGATTACCAATCCAGCCCTGGATTGTCAAGTCTGTTCATGCCTAATCAAGTTTGTTCAGGCCCCGTCAAGTCTGTTCATGCCTAGTCAAGTCTGTTCATGTCAAGTCAAGTCACGAATTATTGTTTGGATCACACTGTAAATAAACTGCACTTGGGTTCTCACTTACGCTCGCCTTCAGTGGACTGACTCGTTACACCTGTCAGCAAAAAACTGTCCATGGGCTTGTAAGTTCCGGCAATGCAGTGTTGCCAGATTTTGATACTAAAACAAACAAACAAATTAATATAAAGCCCCTTAAGTGCGTCGGACCACCAGGAAAATACCCGGTATGCCCGATTACCAATCCAGCCCTGGACACATACCACCTACCTAAGCATTGTCGCAGACCATGTACACCCTTTCATGGAAATTGTTTTCCCTGTTGGCATGGCCTCTTTCAGCAGGATAATGTGCCCTCCCATCAAGCATAAATGGTTCAGGAATGGTTTGAGGAGCAAAATAACGAGTTTGAGGTGTTGACTTGGCCTCCAAATTCCCCAGATCTCAATCAAATCGAGCATCTGTGAGATGTGCTGAACAAACAAGTCCGATCCATGGAGGCTCCACCTTGCAACTTACAGGACTTAAAGGATCTGCTGCTAACATATTGGTGCCAGATACCACAGCACACATTCAGGGGTCTAGTGGAGTCCATGTCTTGATGGGTCAAGGCTGTTTTAGCAGCAAAAGGGGGGCCAACACAATATTAGGAAGGTGGTCATAAGTATGCCTGATTGGTGTAGATGTTATATTCAATTCACATTTATTTGTGTGTTTGTTTTATCTTCAAAATCATCGCAGGGTTGCCTTCATCTCTTCAAAGGTCTGAAATCTTCACAAAGCTTGATCCAAACTGGAGCTGGCACAATCTCTAGGTACCTTGGGACGGGCATCATGAGGCAGAAACGGAAAAGCAGGAGAACAATTAGCGTAGCTGCTATTCATAATATTTGGAAGCACTAGATAATATACGTTTGATCACATGAACTGGAGGCAAAAAAGATATGTCTTTAATCTAGTTTCAAACTGAGAGAGTTTGCCTGAGCCCCAAACATTATCGGGAAGGCCATTCCAGAGTTTAGGAGCCAGATGTGAAAATGCTCTTCCACCTATAGTGGACTTTGCTATGCTAGGTACTACCAGAAGTTTTGTGATCTCAAACAGCGTGATGGATTGTAACACAATAGAATATGAGTTAGTTACATAGGAGCTAAACCATTTAGGGCTTTGTAAGTAAGTAGCAATACTTTATAATCAATATGGAACTTAACAAGTAGTCGTTATATTGATGATAGAATTGGGGTAATATAATCATATTTTCTTGGACCTGGTAAAAACTCCAGCAGCTGCATTTTGGAATACTCTGTTTGGACGACAACTGATTATTTGTTAATCTAGCCACCATAGTAAATAAGAACCTGGGATTGTTTTGGTTATTCTCTATGAGTTTGCGGAGGTGCTCAGCCCTGGCAGCTTTTAGAGCCAGTCTGTAGCTGGACATACTGTCTTTGTACGCAAGTCTGAAGATCTGTTATTTAGTTTTTTCCACTTTTGCTCAAGGTTACAGATTGCTTTCTTGAGAGCGTGAGTATGACTGTTATACCATGGTGCAATTGTTTTCTCTTTAACCTTTTTTTAATCTTCTGGGGGCAACGGTATCTAATGTGCTAGTGAAGATAGTGCCTATACTGCTAGTCACTACATTAAGATCATTTGCATTTATGGGTACACTGAGAAGTTGGGACAGATCAGGCAGGTTAATTGCATGTATATGTGTGACATAGACTCGTAAGAACAAGTGGAAGTAGGAGGGTGTAGAGCCCATGGATGCATTCTGAATCAATTGTAGAGGTTTGATTTTTATCCCATATAGACATGGACATTCACAAAAAGGTGTAACAATGTGAATAGGGTGATATAATATTTAACATGTCCTTGCACTATTCACAGGTTGAGATCTTGTCTTAGTGACAGAGGTTGTGCTAATCTGATATCAGATCTGAGATTAAACCCGGCTCATCTGAGAGAGCTGGACCTCAGTGAAAATGACATTACAGATTCAGAAGTGAAGCAAATCTAATCTAATCAAACACACCTGAACAAGCTAATCAAGGTCTGAAGTGTTACTAGAAAGCTACAGGCAGGTGTGTTTTAATTAGGGTTGGAGCTGAACTCAGCAGGGCTGTGGCTCTCCAGGACTGGAGTTTGCCACCCCTGGTATAGTCTGGAAGTACCTCTTATAGTTTAGTTTTAATTTAACACCTGTTTCCCCTCATACAGGTTGAGATCTTGTAATATTAGTTACAGAGGTTGTGCTAATCTGATATCAGCTCTGAGATCAAACCTGGCTCATCTGAGAGAGCTGGACCTGAGTGGAAATGACCTTACAGATTTAGGAGTGAATAAGCTTTCAGTTCTACTTCAAGCTCCTCAGTGTAAACTAGAGAAACTGGTGTGAGTATTACTGGCTTTTTCATATAATTGTATTAGTATAGTCTGAAAGTACCTCTTATAGTTTAGTTTTATTTAACACCTGTTTCCCCTCATACAGGTTGAGATCTTGTAAAATTAGTGACGGAGGTTGTGCTAATCTGATATCAGCTCTGAGATCAAACCTGGCTCATCTGAGAGAGCTGGACCTGAGTGGAAATGACCTTACAGATTTAGGAGTGAATAAGCTTTCAGTTCTACTTCAAGCTCCTCAGTGTAAACTAGAGAAACTGGTGTGAGTATTACTGGCTTTTTCATATAATTGTATTAGTATAGTCTGAAAGTACCTCTTATAGTTTAGTTTTATTTAACACCTGTTTCCCCTCATACAGGTTGAGATCTTGTAAAATTAGTGACGGAGGTTGTGCTGATCTGATATCAGCTCTGAGATCAAACCTGGCTCATCTGAGAGAGCTGGACCTGAGTGGAAATTACCTTACAGATGTAGGAGTGAAGAAGCTCCTATCTTCTAAAAGCTCCATATCTACTCAAATAACTTCAGTGTAAACTGCATGCTGGGGTGAGTGTCAGTATCCTGATGCTGTGTGGTTGTTTGAAGAAACAATCACATATTTTTTTTATTCCTGACATCCAAAAAAGTGAAAATACACTTTTCTAACTAAACATTCTCTAGTTCTTGTTTGTTGTTGTTTGATGATAAAATGTGAACAAACTGTCCTCATCCTCACAGGCTGAAGACGCCTTAAACAACTCTGATTCTGATGTCTTGAGGTCACAAGATGAGATTGTCGGAGTGTGTGACAAGATCTGGAGACTCATTTTAGAAAACATAAAATATATGATGCACAGGCAAAATTCAGTGTGATTACATACAAAAAATCCAAAAGCTTCAACACACTTGCAGATCCTTAAAGATGTAATCTTAGAATTTGTGTTAAATATCTAACACACTACAGCAGTTTTAGGCTGATTTAGCCATAATATACTCTTCCCAACAATCAGAGAAGAAATCTTACCAGGACCTCGGTCAGTTCCAATGTTCAGCCCAGATTATTTGGTAATGTGAGGCATTTACAGATCAAAACTTACACCTCCCTATCTGCTCAAAAACACACCGGGGCTGCCCTGATCATATCAAACATATTTAGGCAATAGCTATATGTTTTGCAATAGCTAATGTGCGACTGGGAAACAAGCTGATGTATGCTTCGTTGGACAGTGGAGATGGAGGAACTAATTGTATAGTTTGGCAACAACACGACTGCCTGTATAATGTGTTAAAACTAAAACATACCATTTACAAGATCTGTTAAGAAATCACCTTAGTTTTCCATGTACAGAGCTGATAGTGCACTAGAATAGCAATTGTGTATGTAAACATTAGCTGAACGTTAACAAAAATTTGCTGTGTGAGATCACCTGAGGTGCTCCCTCTGCCATGATAATCTTAATAATATCTTAGTGTGTGATGTGCCATGATTTTCAAATATTGTATTGTGTGCATGTTTGAGATATAAGAGAAGAAAATCTGTGAAGATTCTACTTATGTGTGTGCTGCAACCAGATTTCATGACAAGTTAGGATTTTAAAACATCTGTAGTCTTGTGTGTAAATTGCCGTTTTTTATTTAATCTTGTGCATCAAGATGAACTTTAAAACATTTTGAATGATGTCTAAGAATCTTTTACTGTACACATTTTTACATTTGAAAATAAATTATACAGGATAAACAAATACACAATTCATCAGATTTTTATTTATACAGTACTTTTCACGTAACACACATGAAGAGATTGGTGGGTTTTCCAGTTAATTTTATGTAATATGTACTGTTTAAAACTGCCAATAAATGGTACCTGGTAATATGATTCTGGTGAGTAGAATGAATAACATAATAAAAGTCTATTTGCTGTCTGAGACTTTTATCAAGAGCTTTGTCAAATCACCTTTATTTCCATAGCGCTTTATATAATAAAGGTTGTATTCAGTAAAACTGTAATTTATCATATTGAAACAAGTTAAATTCAGCAGTAGGTTTACATCCATCCAAGGTCAAAAAACACATTAATTTTCTCATTATATATCTTTTAATCTTCAATCCGCTGACCACCATAAAAGTCCACTGTATGAAGAAAAGTCCTGGGCCCTCATTTATCAACAGTGTATACGCACAGATGTGTGCGTAAGGAGTGCATAAGCACAGTTTCATGCAAAGTGTGTGATCTACCAACTTGTACTTATATGTTGGAATGTGTGTAAATATAAGGACAAACTATAAAACCTTTTCTACACACAGTTGATAAATGTTTTCCTAAAAACTATTTCTGTGCTACTGCAGAAAAGAAACATGAACATCTTGGATGATGCTAATCTGATATCCGATCTGAATTAAACTCGCTCAGCTGAGAGAGCTGGACCTCAGTGAAAATGACATTACAGATTCAGAAGTGAAGCAAATCTATCTATCAACACACCTGAACAAGCTAATCAAGGTCTGAAGTGTTACTAGAAAGCTACAGGCAGGTGTGTTTTAATTAGGGTTGGAGCTGAACTCAGCAGGGCTGTGGCTCTCCAGGACTGGAGTTTGCCACCCCTGGTCTAGACCCTCCTGGAAGTCACCTCTCTTATAGTTTAGTTTTACTTTACCCTGTTTCCCCTCATGACAGGGTGAGATCTTGTAAAATTTAGTGACAGAGTTGTGCTATCTGATATCAACCCGCCAGCTGCGAGAGCTTTGACCTGAGTGGAATAAAATGTGTATAAATGTTTTCCTCAAAGACTTTAATTTCTTTGCGACTGAAGAAAGAAAAACATGAACATCTTGGATGACGTAGGGGTAAGTTATCAGGAATTTTTTTGTTTGTGTTTGTCATAATATTATGAACAAATACAATAAAACAACACTGTGCTAAAATGTAGAGGGTTTTCTGTACATATAATCTATTTTTATCAATTTACTCTGTTTGTGGGTAGGGCACTTTTTAAAAATTCAGGTATGCCTAATTCTGTAAAAATGCTAAATATTCAACAGGGCTGAAGAGGTTTTAAGCAGTTTTTGTAGCACAACCATGGCTGTTTTGTGGTACCCATGGTTTAACTATAGTAACAATGTTTCTTTTTTAAACTATGGTATAAACATGTTTAATTTTCCTAAGGTACAGGGTATACCCAGGGGTTAAGGTGAGTTGGAGCCCATCAGAAAGGAGTTGACTGCCACCTACTGACTTGCAAATTCTATATTTTGTTTCACTATTAAGTTCTTGTTTGTTATTTTCTAGTTACCTGTGTAAGTTTTGTAGTCCGTTGTTATTTTATTATTTATTGCCATATCACAGTGTTGGCAACTCTTACAGATTTGTCTTGAAACATTGCTGTGAGTCCTCACATACGTCCTTTTTTTATATTTGGTTAAATATAAGCTTTGTGTAACCTTTGGTACTTATGCAAACTTGAACATGTTTAACATGTTTTTTTTTTTTGCCATGTATTTTTCTGTAATTGTGATCACAGGTGAAAACTGCATCAGATGGAGAACTTTTCTGCTCCCTCATATTCTGCAGGGACAACTTTGCATGTATATGCAAAAGATCTCCAGAAATTCGTTGACTCCTGCCCACTGCTGAAAGGAAAAACTGACAGTATGCCTATTAAAAATAAATTTAGAACATACAATGTTTATTTATATAGCACATGTAAAACAACCGAAGTCTACCAAAGTGCTGCACCGAGTATTGTGGCGAGTATCCCGAGTCCAGATTAGCGTCGCCCTGGAAACGCCGCTGCCCCACTGATCACCGACGCACAACACTTGTGCGCGATGAGTGGCGCACCTGGAGCTCGTTCCCGCTTGCCTTAAAAGCCAGGAGAAAAGACACCAGCGGGGAGGCACCCCGGAGCTCCAGGTGGACATTAATGCTTGTTTCTCCTTGTTCACAGACTCCGAAGGCACCCTGGGAGAGGGCTCTGCACCACGGCACTTCACCCCACGAGCACCACTCTGAGACGGGCACCAAGCACCATTCATCAGAGCACGTGTGATCAGTGTGTGGGCAATAAATCACCCTCCGGGGCTCTTTCGATCAGTACCGAGTCTGTGTTCTCATTCACCCCGCGACAGTATGCAAAACAAGTCAACAAGTTAATAAACAAAACACAAACTATAAAACGCACACTGTAAAATGGATGAGGTTCACTAAAATAAAGATCATTGCACAGCAAGTCAAAAAATATTAAATGCCAAGGAGAAGAAATACGTTTTAAGAGTAGACTTAAAAATAGATAGAGTTGAGGCAGTTCTGATATGAATTGAGAGACTATTCCACAACTTAGGGCCAACAACAGAAAAAGCACGATCACCTCTGTTTTTGAGACTTGCCCTGGGAACTTGCAATAAACCAGAATCAGCGGATCTGAGTGCTCTTGACTGAGTGTATGGATGTAACAAAACAGATAGGTACTGTGGTGCCTGATTATGGAGAGATTTATAGACAAACGGTAAAATTTTAAAATCAATTCTATATTTGACTGGCAGCCAATGCAATGAAATCAACTGGTGTGATAGACTCATGTTTTCGCTTCCCATAAAGAAGCCGAGACGCTGCCTTCTGAACCAACTGCAGACGAGAAACACATGACTGATGAGCACCGATATATAATGAGTTGCAGTAATCCAATCGAGATGTTACAAAAGCATGCATAACCATTTCAAACTTCTTTAGAGACAAAAATGGCTTCAACTTCGTTAGAAGACGAAGATTATAAAAACAGGACTTGACCACCACACTTATCTGCTTATCAAATTTAAGATTATTATCGAACCAAACACCTAGGTTTCTTGCACATGTAGTTCTATATGGAGTAAGAAGTTCAGATTCAAAATAATGTACATGGTGGTCATTTGAGTCAAACAAAATAAATTAAGTTTTACTTTCATTGAAGCTTAGGAAATTACTTGTAAGCCAAAGTTTTAGTTCATCCAGACAATCTAAAATAGGCTTTAAAGCCTGTTTGTTATCGCGCTTCAAAGAGATATACATTTGTGTGTCGTCGGCATACAGATGAAAAGAGACTCCATACTTTTAAAAAATAGATCCTAGAGGAAGCATACTGTATAAAGAGAAAACCGTACCGGACCAAGAATTGAGCCCTGAGGGACACCAGACTTTAAATATATCTCAGATGTGGATTGGTTTCCAATACTAACAACACATCTCCTATTAGTGAGATATGAACGAAACCACTGCAACACCGTGCCCTGAAGGCCAATGTTTCAAGACGTGATATAAGTGTATTATGATCAACTAAATCAAAGGCAGAACTGAGGTCTAACAGAACCAAAGCCATAGACTGCCCAGAGTCAGTAATTAGCATAATATAATTCAAAACTCTTAAAAGAGCTGACTCAGTACTTTGACAGGATTTAAAACCAGATTGAAATTTTTCAGATATTGAATTTATAGTGAAGTAAGACTGTAGTTGATTTAGAACCACTTTCTCTAAAATTTTGGAAAGAAAATAGGAAAATTTGAAATAGAACGAAAGTTAGCCAGTAATGTGGGACCCAAACTTGTTTTTTTAAGATGAGGCCGCACCGTGGCAAGTTTAAAGTCACCAGGTACAGTGCCAGTATAGAGACATTTGTTAATAACAGACAACAGGTCAGGGCCAACAGTCTCAATAATTTGTCCAAGGAAATGTGAAGGAATTACATCCTGGGGACACGTAGTAGGTTTCAGAGTAGACATAATCTCAATTAGAGTATTCAAGTTTACAGGCTCAAAAACAGACAAGGTGGAAGGGGTGATTGGAATATCTGGCAATTTGTATGCCGACAGGGGCATCAAAGATGTAATTTGGAAAATCTTATCATTAAAATGTTTTGCAAAGTCCTCACAAAGAGAGACAGATGTCTCAGGAAACAGATTATCATTTGGACGAAGAACAGATTCAACCGTGGAAAATAGGATATTTGGCTTATGGCTATGTCTTAAAATTAACTCAGAGAGATAACTACACTTTGCAGCCTTAGCAGCTCGCTGATAGGCAGAAAGAGAGTCACTTAAAATTTCATATGAATATATTTTTTCCATTTACGTTCAGCCCTTCTACAGGTCTGTCTGAGAGAATGAGTAAAGTCATTTTGCCAAGGTATTGAATTGTGTTTATGTTTTTTCACATTTAGTGGTGCAACAGTTTAAACTATTAGAACAGGTAGCATTGAACAGACTTAGATGTTCATCGGCATCCAAGTGATATTCATAGAGGAATTCATATCCTGATTAGCACTTAGATGTACATACATGGAGGAAAATTCGTCACTTGAATGGTCAGTGATGATACGAGTCCAGCGTGGAAGCGGAGAATGTCTATGATTATTCCTGTTCAATGTCATCGAAAACAATATAGGCATATGATCAGACAAGCCTGCATCATCGATATTAATGTCCAACACTGATAAACCACTGGATAAAAATAAAGTCCAGAGTGTGGCCCTGAACATGAGTTGGTCCAGACACCCATTGCAGAAAGTCAAAAGTGTCAAGTAAACTAAGAACATATTTTTAAAGTGGCTTGGAGTCACAGTGGCTTGGCCTGATCACCAAGATAAGGATTCTATCATGATTGGTGACAATTTCCCCCATGAATTCAGCAAATTAATTTTCATTTCATTTACTTGAGGTGGCCTATATATAATTGCAAAAACCACTGAGTTGTCCAAAGAGAGTAAAAACAACTGTTATTAGGGCAACATGCTGTTGCCTAAACTTCGGGTAATGATCATATACTGTACTACATTAAAGGGGCATGCTGCTCTTCTCAGCTGCTTATTAAAGAAGAGCACCCCTTCACTGCTTCTCTTCTTAAAGGGCATGCTGCCCCAGTCTATGCTATTTCAGAAGGTCTTTGCTTTAAAGCTATTGGGGTATTGGGATTTTGCTTGCTTGTTAGGGCTTATCTAGTGTTAAATATCATGTTTGTCACTAGACTTGCTTGTTGCTTTAAGCTATTGGTTGTTACTGCAAGTGCTGGTACTTAGTTAAACTTGCAACAGCAAGAAGCTAATGTTTAAGTTGTTATTTAGGCCATCTGATTGTTCTTGAAATACGCTTGCTGCTTATGGCTCATCTAGTACTGGAAATGTTATTTCCTTAAGTTTCTGTCTACTGCAACATGCTGTGATTAAGCAAACAACATGCTTGTTGCAAAGCTATCTAATGTATTGGTAAGGATTTTTGTCTATGCTCAAGCGGGTTGTCAGACTGAGGACACGTAACACACGAGCACAAATGTCAATGAGAGACGGCCAACCTACAAACTGATGAGTTGATTTGAGTTATTATATGCTGCTGTTATAGACTTTTTAAATGGATGCTGAAGCTTTAGGCCAGGTAGAATCTGCGATCTCTTAACCGTTCATTGCTCGCTTATGGCTGCAGTATCGCGATGGTTGCTGCAAACTAGCTGCTAATTCTAGGGGGTTTCTGCCTCTTTTCATGTATTGCATTAAAGGGGCTTGCCTGCTCTTCTAGCTGCTCTATAATGAAGAGCACCCCTTCGCGCCTTCTCCTGTACATTTGCTGCTGGGGCTGCCCAGTCTCTGTTATTCCATGAGATAATCCTTCTTTCAGAATGCCATCAGTTGTGGTTTGGGCGGTTCTGGCCTATCGTTGTGTCCGGGGTTCGAGCCTATCAGGGGTTATTATTGCTGCCTCTCCCGCTCCTCATGACAATCGCATGATTGGGCCGGGGTTTTTTTGCCCGACAGACCATACCCCCAAACCATGTTATTCCAGTATCTTTCTTTGAACGATGTGTCCTGATAAATTAAGCTTTAGCGTTAGTTCTGCCAGGTCACGTGAGTCAAGCTTGCATCAGCTGATTCTCATCTGATCACATCTACCTATAGGAATACGACACATATCGCGACATTCCTATATAAGCTCTATTCAGTATAATTCAGCAACTTTTCAGCTTTCTCAGGAGCAAATTACCCTACTCCATCCCAAGCTCCTGTTTTTCGCCACAGTCATCACTTTAAATTACAGCCCTCAGATGTTACACTTACATAGTAACTACATGGAACAAGAGGGTAACAAGGGATCACTTTAAATTGCAGGCCGCAGATGTTACACTTACACAATAACTACACGTAACGCGGGTACCAAGGGATCGCTTTAATTGCCGCCGCGTATGTTACAAAAAAAAAAAAAACGTACACAGTAACTACACGTAACAAGAGGGTAACAAGGGATCGCTTTAAATTACAGCCCACGAATGTTACACTTTCACAATATCTACACGTAACAAGAGGGTAACAAGGGATCACTTTAAATTACAGCCCACGAATGTTACACTTTCACAGTAACTACATGTAACAAGAGGGTAACAAGGAATCACTTTAAATTGCAGCCCGCGGATGTTACAATTACACAGTAACTACACGGAACAAGAGGGTAACAAGAGATCACTTTAAATTGCAGCCCGCGGATGTTACACTTACACAGTAACTACACAAAACAAGAGGGTAAGGGCTCACTTTAAATTACAGCCTGCAGATGTTACACTTACACAGTAACTACATGTAACATGAGGGTAACAAGGGATCACTTTAAATTACAGTCCGCGGATGTTAAACTTACACAATAACTACATATAACAAGGGTGTATGTTTGCATAGTAGTTAAAAAAAATTGTAGTACATTTTATTCTACTTGCCTCGAACCACATACGGAAGCTCAAGTGCACCAACAGCACTACAACTATCAAAAACATCAATTATACAGTTGATATACATGTGTTGTGTATTATGATGTATATAATAGTAAATAGTAATAGTAAAAATAGTTTTCCACTGTATTGCACCTCAACGGTACAATGCTGCTGAGATGACCATATGCAATGCTCTTTCATCAGGTACATTTTCATATGGAAATTTCTAAACCAAATCATAGCAGAAACTCATTACATCATTTCCCCATACTTTAGTGTATCCATGATCCCACATAAAGAAACACTATTAAATACTATTACATATATTCTTTATTTATAAATAATTTTTTATTAATATTTTATAAAGACTATGGTGGTTTAACTTTACTATAATTACTAATTTATACTACAGTTTACTATTTGTATCAATGTCATGTAAGATATATATTGTAATAATACAATAAGTACCCAGTACATAGTGTAAAAATATACTGCATCATATATTTTGTATTATTACAATAAGGCAACTTCTAAATCATAATATTGTTGCCTAACACAGTAGCAAAAGACGCATACCAGGTAATCTTAGAATAATTACACCTTACTTATGAAATACTAACAGTATAAATACTTTAAATTTTCCAAGTCATTACCCCCTTACCGATCTCCACTGAAGGAAGGCGACGTAGTGAGAACCCAGTGCAGTTTTATCAAACAGGTGACATCCAAACATAATCAGAGACTTAACATGAAAGACCTTGACTGGCATGAACAAACTAACTCCCGACAGCGGTTACAAAAAACATCATACACGACAAGACTATGGGAACATGAGGCTCCATATAGCAAACAAGCGGGGTCCCATACAAGACACACCAATGTAACAAGACACATGACTAGACCACCAAATCAAAAATGACACATACACAAGGTCAGAGGATACAATTATGCAAGGGAGCCTGACACTGACACATGAAACAATTACAAATGAAAATACAATCATCGGAACATAGCAAGGCAAAACCCAACCCACTTCACATATCCTCCCCTCTATTGGCGGCTCCCGTGCCCAACAAATCCCAAACAACCCAACCCATAAGTTCCCGGGGTGGGGCGTGGAAGGCGGACTTGGGAGAACGATAGGGCCGCCCATGAGCAGAACCAAGCACTTAGCCATGTCGGGGCAGCAGAGCGGGGGCCATGGGGTGCAGCGAGCGGGGGGCCAGTTGCTGAGCATGCGAGCAGGGGGCCAGGCGGGGCAAGTCCATATCGGGTCCAGACGTGATTTTCATGGATGGCCTCCATGGCCGTGGCAGGACAGACAGAGAGTTCATGAACGGCCACCATGGCCGTAACAGGACAGACAGTGAATTCATGGACGCCTCCGTGGCCGTGGCAGGAGAGACGGTGAGTTCATGAAAGCGGACGCCACCCACCTCAGGAGGTCCTGCATCGTATCATGCACAGGAAAAGGCCCTTGGTGCAAACTCATGGATAGGAAAGGCCCTTGGTGCAGACTCATGGATAGGAAAGGCCTCTGGGGCAGATTCGTGGACAGGAGAGGCCTCTGAGGCAGATTCATGGACAGGAGAGGCCTCTGGAGCGGACTCGTGGGCAGGAGAGGCCTCTGGGGCAGATTCGTGGACAGGAGAGGACTCTGGAGCGCAGTTTGCAGCCCACACGCTCAAAATGGCGACTGCCATTACAGGAAGGGCAGCAGAGTGTGGCATGAGCTCCAAGATTGTGGGGTTTGAAAGCGCGGATGTCACTGGGATGCCTGCAGCTTGCACCGACATCAGAGGTGGGTCCATCACAGTAGCAATCAGTCTTTTCAGTCTTGGCCCAAGCTCCGCGTCCGACTCAGGCGTGGCGGCCATCTTGGCCGGGGACTCTGGCATGGCGGCCATCTTGGCTGGGGACTCTGGCGTGGCGGCCATCTTGGCCGGGGACTCAGGCGTGGCGGCCATCTTGGCCGGGGACTCAGGCGTGGCGGCCATCTTGGCCGGGGACTCAGGCGTGGCGGCCATCTTGGCCGGGGACTCAGGCGTGGCGGCTATCTTGGCCGGGGACTCAGGCGTGGCAGCCATCTTGGCCTGGGACTCAGGCGTGGCATGAGCAGTCTCTGAAATGGCGGCCATGTCAAGACGAAACTCTGGAAGATCAGCTGAGACATGACGAGACTCTAGAAGGGCGCCATTTTGGAAAGAATCGTGTGTGGTAGCCATCCTTGCGACGAAGCTCTTCATGGTGGCCATGTTGAGAAGAATCTCTTGCGGTGCCGGCATGACATGAGCAAACTCTGGCTTGGCAGACATGAAGTGAACAGGTTCTGACTTGGTAGATATGACATGAGTAAACTTTGACTTAACTGGCAAGATGTGAGCAGGTCCTGGAGTAGCAGACATGACGTGAGCAGGCTTTTGGGAAGTGTCATGTTCCCTCTCCATGACACCAACAGTGTAAGCAGACCCACTCAACCGTAATGCAAAGTCAATATAGTTTTCTAGAGTCCAGTGTGGGGTATGTGGCGGCATTAACTGTGATATTTCATGGTGACAGTCCAAACCGAAAAATGTCCTTTAATGCCACATCATTAAAGTCCACCTGGTCACAAAGTCCACAAAAATCCTCCACATAGTCCTCAATGCCCCAATTGCCTTGATGAAGGCGCAATAAACAAGCTGTCGTGTATTCTGTAACGAATCCAGTCCACTGAAGGCGAGCGTAGTGAGAACCCAAGTGCAGTTTTATTCAAACAGGTGAAATCCAAAATACAAACATAATCCAAGACTAGAGACACAGACTTGACTTGACATGACATGACATGAACAAACTTGACTAGACTCACCGACAGCAGGTTACAACATCAATGGCAACATGATGGCTACTTATAGCAGACAATGAGGGTCACATGACAAGAACAAACCAATGGGAAACAAGACACATGACTAGGACAACCAATCAGAACATGACACATACAGAGGCAGAGATACATGAGGGCAAGGGAAGCATGACACTGACAGCATGAAACAATTACAAAATAAAAGACATGGAAACGAACAAGACAAAACCCAAACACCACATTACACCCCCTTATCTCCCAAACGTTGCACATTGTTTCCGTTTACCTACATGTACGTACAGCTGTAAGTTATGCTTACGCAGACAATTTTGATCTGTGTGTCATACATACCACGTAATTTCAGAATAGGTGCCCTTTAGTTATAAAATACTTACAGTATAAATGCTTTATAATTTTGCAGGTTATTACCTCCTTATTCCCCAAAAGTTGCATATTGTTCCCTTATACCTACGTAGGTCTGGGAGATACTCATAGTTACAATAGACGCTGTAAATTCTGTTTAATTACGCGGTACATTGCGGGCTGTAATCTAAAGCGTTACCGGATTTTGCTATATTCATGCGCTATTGATGATTCAACTTCTCCTATAAAATTGCATTTTACTAATGAAGAAAAACAGACTGAATGTGTGAAAGACATATGACAGCATTTATAGGATGCATTGAGGAGGAGCCCAAACAACATCGGGACAGTGAATGCTTATAGTTCTGTATGGTACGATGCTGTGTATGGAACGATCTTTGTGACCTGTATTTTAAAGTTTGGAAAATACCATTAGTTCCCCGTTAAGTTTTCCCCAGGCCATCTACAGATGGAGTAAAATGCTGCAAAAGTCAGAACCGATGGTGACTAACAAGACAGTATGATTTTAAATGGTAAAATGTAAAATAATATAATCATCATATAATAGCCTGAGTACGAAAAATCTACTCAAGTAAAAGTCTTACCTGTAATAAACGTTTATTAACGTACCATTACTCAACTTTTTTTTTTTTAATCCATTTATACCATCCGCCTTCATTGAGCAAGTGCACTCGCGCATAACAATTTTCAGTTCCAACTTTTCTTCCGTTCAGTTGTGGATGCTGCTGATTCACCGAGACCGCCGCGGCTCAGCAAAGAGACATGCGTGTGTGTGTGTGTATGTGTGCTGTTTTTTTTTTTCTGTTCCCAAAAATACCTCGCTATTTAATGCATTTTTACTTACAATTGTAAGTATCAGCATCACAATTTGAGTAAATGTGTAAACGGTATGGCTTGATGCCATCCGTCTAGAGCAATGTGCATTTTGTTAAAAATTGTAACATCAATTTCAAGTTAGTTTTCTCATCCTTATTGCAAACCTCGACCCTGGTCACAAAACCGTTTTGGAGAGAAATGGGCTCTTATTTGAACCCATATCATGGTGTGTGATGCTGAACTATGAGTTTCTAATGGTGTTTGTATTTGCACTGTTCTAAACATTAATATTTTATGTGCAACAACAGCATATGCTGTCTCAGTGGCCTTACACATGATTTTAAATCTATTTTTTCAAACTTTGATTTAAATGGGGATGATTGTACTGAGTATAACTTTAATCTTTTCTTCAACTGAGTATTGTTTCCGTGCTGTTTTGATGTATTTTTAAAGAGTTGGCAGTCAAAATTAAAATGCTGGATGATAGATACTCTTCATTCTTTATGACAAACAAGATCATGTGAATTACAGAATGTACCACGTTTTTTAAATGTATAAATTGCGGTGTACAACGTTTATTATGAGGGGGTAGAATCCACAGCTTAGTACTCACTACTCAATACTCATGAGTACTTTTAAATAGGCTACTCTTTTACTCTTACTCAAGTAGTTTTTTGGACAAGTACTTTCCACCTAACTACCACAGTCCCCTCACACTACATTTTTTGGACGGTAATGGTACTTTTACTTGAGTATATTTTTCAGTACTCTTTCCACCACTGATTATACTCATATTTTTCGCCCAGAGTTGAAGATTTAGTCGCAGATCGAGGATTTACTCGGCAATGTGAGGGTTGAACGACGTTCCAATGACTGCTGCAGACGCACGTGTAGAGAGACGAGCAGGTCAGAGTGGGAATTTAACCGCCGTGGTACTTGTGGGAGTTTAACACTGTATGCAATACCCCAACTCGACACCAAATTTCGGCCGTGTAGATAGACAAGCATATAGACAAATCATTTAGTAAGCAGAAATCCGAACTTTACCTTAACCTATCAAGTTAGAAGAAGATGCGACTGAATTGATGCTTGAAAAATTTTACTTCCAGCAGCCATGATAAACAGTTACCGTTTAAAGTTTTCTATGCACAATTTGATCTGACGAAAGTCACGAGACAGATTACTATCTCTCTATCCAATCACGTTGATGGATAAAAAATAAAATTAAAATAAGCATGTACCAACCACAAACAGAGGAAAATAGCGGAGTAAAAGCATCGATACATCACTTAAAATGTACTCAAGTAAAAGTAAAAGTACACCATTTTTAACTATTCAAAAGTAACCATTACTGATAAAAACTACTTATGTACTGTACCTGAGTATTGTAATTCGTTACTTCACACACCCTGGGCCTGGTGCTTTTTTTCCTTTTCTGCTTCCAGAAGACCTGGCGCACATCATCTTGGCGTACTGCAGTTTATAGTTATATCTGATCAAGTGCACATTATTATTCTTTAGCTTGGGTTGAACAAATCATTTTTGCTTGGTTGGAACTGCAGCTACGCTAATTATGTCTCTATTGTTTCTCTGTTTCGGTGTTTTGCCACGGGATGTAGGATTTACACAAGCTTCAGTCTAGACCCAGAACACCCGTGAAGAGATGATGCAACCTTAAACAACCGACAGAACTACACATTAGCTATAAGTTTGTTTCATCAGATCATAATTGTGTAATATTGTTCATGCGTCCTGTTTTCTTACGTCTTAAATAGATTTGTCCGTACGTTCTGCCATTTTACATACCTGACATGTCAACCCGATAAGCTACCACTAATATTGTAAAACTTATTGCGGTAAGTTGCTTGTGGCAAGGAGTTGTATCATGAAACGCTGTACAATAAACTTGACTTGACCTTGACTTGACTTGAACTCATCGTCCTTTTTGATGTGCAGGTGTGGGGAGGGGGGGTTGCTGGAGGTGTGAATGGTTTTGTGGAGAGGTGTTCAGGGCGGGTGTGTGGTGTTTTTTCAAACCTGCAGTAAAATTTGTTCAGTTCGTCTGCCAGTTGTTGATTCTCCACTGTTCTGGGGGATGGTGTCTTGTAGTTGGTTATTTCTTTCAGACTTTTCCACACTGATGCTCAGTCTCTGGAAGTGAACCGAGTCCTTAGTTTTTCAGAATAATTCCTCTTTGCCATTTTGATCTCCTTTTCTAGTGTGTATTTGGTCTGTTTATACAAGAATCTGTCCCCATTTCTGTGAGCATCTTCTTTGGCCTGATGAAGCTGTCTGAGTTTTGCTGTGAACTATGGTTTGTCGTTGTTGTAAGTTAGATGAGTATTGGTAGGAATGCACATATCTTCACAGAGACTGATATATGTTACAGTCTCTGTGAGCTCGTCCAGATCGGGGGCAGCAGCTTCAAAGACGCTCCAATCAGTGAGGTCAAAACAGGCTTGTAGATCCTGCTTTGCTTCATTAGTCCATCTTTTTACAGGTTTAGCTGATTTCAGTTTCTGTCTGTAGGTCGGTATTAGATGAACTAACAGTGATCAGAGAGCCCCAAAGCTGCTCGTTGGACAGAGTGATATGCATTCTTTATTGCGGTGTAACAGTGATCCAATATATTACTGTCGCTGGTGTCTGTTATTTTGGCACGTTTTCCGGGAGAGATTTTGCTTTTTAAAGTCCCCCAAGACTGATTAAACAGAGTCCCGGGTTTTTTGTTGTTGTTCGTCTCTGTGATTCTTTCACGAGTTCTTACAGCTACTCACGGCGCTTTGCGGATGAGTATAAACGTCATAAAGACGCGCACAACTCCCAGGGCGAGTAGAAAGGCGTACAGTTAATGAAAAGCGCTTCAGATCGGGCAGCAACATCTTCTTTAACCTGTTACTCGACACCACCTTTCTTTGATGTAACAAGCAATCCCTCCGCCGCAACGATTTCTCCCTTGAATTCCTGGCTTTTCGGCAGTCCGTCTGACAGCTGAAAGCCCGCAATTTACCCGCGCTGGTCCGTATGGTGGTCATTCGGCCAGGTTTCCGTAAAACACAGAGCAGCAGAGTGTGAGAAATCCTTATTTGTCCAGGAGAACAGAAGGAGTTCATCCGTTTTGTTGGGTAGAGAGCGGAGGTTCGCCAGATGGATGCTAGGCAACGGCGTTCTGAATCCGCCCTGCCTGAGCTTCACAATCGTGCCGGCTCGCTTCCCCCGTCTGCACGTCCTGAAGCGCTTGACCAGCGCAGCTGCTCCGCCAACTACTATGTGCAGCAAAACATCAGAATAATCGAAAAAACTGTGAAATATCGGGTGGTGTGTACTTCCGTATGTCCAGCAATTTGTCTCTGGTGAAACTGATTGCAGGGATATAACTAAAGACAGGACAAACTAACAAAAACACAAAAACAACTGCAGAGCACACCAAGGAGGCCGCCATCATCATCGGCGCCATCTTGAGAATAAAGAAGAGCAATAAAGCACATCCATCCATAATAAAATGTGCCTCTGTAGCAAATTAGCACAAAAGGGAAATGTATATAAATAACTACAATTAATTATGATTAATTACAATTATTTATATCAGCTACCAGTAGTAACTGTAGCAGAATTAATATTACCATCAATTAATCTGTTTGTCCAGCGAACATTCAGTGTAATTTCGTATCAACTTTAAGAAAGGATATTTTCGTGGCCACAGCAAATAACTGTCTTACAGTAATGCATTAGAGCATGTAGCTATAGATCGGATCGTAAAAGAGACGCTATTCACAAGTGGTGACAGAACCAGGAACTCATGTAATTTGTGCACAAAAGTTTTTTTAACTAAACACTAACACATAACTAAACTAAACGAACAAACATACAATCACTCATTCATGGGGAGGTTGGAAGTGGATGAATGAAACCATTAGAGAAAACAGAGAATGCAGCTACGGAAAATGAGTCGGTTAACCACCTGAGTGAAACCACCATCAGCGGCCGTTGCCAAAGAGCTTAAGAGAGCATCAATGAGATCCAGACTCTTGGTGAATGTAAAGACAATGCCGAAGCTGGCGGTCAGACTTAGTGTTGTAAAGAGTTTCTACTCACATCCCCTCGTCTTCTCATAGTCTAACAGAACTGCAGACTGCAGGCGGGTCACTGCGGTGAGCCTTTACTCTATCGAGGTCACCCTCTCAGGATTCGAGTGAACCAATGAGGATTATAATTAATTATAATATAATTATTCAGCTTTTATAAATTATGTCTTGCATGGTATCAACATATAATATACACTGGCATTTAGATCCTGAAAATATGAACTCATAGATACCAACATGATAATAGGTAGACTAATCATCTATCATAAGCATTCATAAAACAGTATACAATACAAAAGAACAGTAATAATAAACAAAAAGGACCTAAGGATATGTGTGTTCATTTAAAGAAAGTTTGTCTATGAATTCATTAGAGAACAGTCCATTTCTCTGGACATTATGTGTCTTTCCTATGGGAAATGGGTGCTAGTTCTCTATGGGAGAAATTAGACGCAAATGATTAATAGTTTCACGCACCATTTATCAATGGTACTGCATACTTTATACATGTATCTTACTACCACCACAAATGCCTTTCATTTGATTCGTGGATTCGATATATTAATATAAGCTATTCTGTGTCTTAAGACAAGTTACGTTAGAGCAAGTTCAATAAAACATCTTGTATTTCTACGGTAGAGGAGAATAGCCAAGCCAAAAAGAAACAAAGAAAACACAATGTAACATTCATGAAACCGTACTCAATGGAATGCGCACATGTGAGTGGGGCTAGTGCCGTCTAGTGCTCGCTGATTTTCTTAGGCTCAGTTGCGCGTGGATCGCGAGCTGTGTGTGTGTGGATTGGGCAAGGCTAAAAGGGCGGAACGAAAGTCACAAAATCCAGATTAATCAAATAGAATCGACTCAGAAGAGAAATGAATGAATGCACTGTCGCCTGATCCACAAATGCACATTTAAATCGCTACATGCACAAATGATGATACTTTAATACAAACCATAACATTTGTATTCACAAATATGTCTCTATTTGAACAATGCTGCACATTATGGTATTCTTAACTCTGCAGACACCGTCTGAAAAGCATTTGTTTCAGTGCAGTGATGCACATTTGCAAATTTTTAAAAGCGTGGTACACCTATTAATTTAATCGCACTGGGCCTTGTTCGTTGGTAGTTGTGGGGGACGTGAAATGCTGTAATCTGCGAAAATTTAGTCTCAAAATCCAAATGAACTGAACAAAATCGACCCGAACTAGAGTCAATTAATGCACGCGTGTCACCTATTCCACTTATGCATGGATTCCTTTTTGCATGAGCAATTTATTATATATTAATGCAGAACAGAACATTTTATTCGCAAACGTGTATATGTCTGTATTTGTAAAAATCGCTGCATAATCATTTAATCCTGAATTCCACAGAATCAAATTGAAAGGCATTTGTTTGTGGTTAGTAAGATACAAGTATAACATTTATGCAGTACATGGATAATTGTGCGTGCATCTATTAATCATTTTGAGTCTAATTTAATCCCATATTGCTCTGCCTGCATTTCTTTTGGGCAATAAAACCAGTGTTATCAGTATTGCTTGCCATGGAACCAGAGCCCTGTTCTGCCTTTCTGAGGTGTTAACCCCGGCAATTTCGCCGGGAACCCTCATAGTTGGTTTGTATGATTGAGGATGTATTACGCGTATTTGTTAAATATAACCAAAAAAGTGTGTGTGTTGGGTGTAAATAAAGGCCCTCCTGTAGTGGAATTGATGCGTTTTTGTAGAAAAATCCATAGTTTTAAAATGTCATCATCCGTGCACAGCCCGTTTCCGGGCGGAATATGACGAGGAGCGGTTAAGGAGCATCTCACCGGTAATGCTTAATGAACGCTATGACTGACGAATTAGTAATGAAAAAACAGATATATAGCAACTGGGGGGCTAAAAAGCTTAACATAGATAAGACACCCTTGGCGACTAAATCAAGGGAACCATGAACAAACAACTCACAAACTGACACAACACCCACGCGAGCAGGAAGTGACATACAGGCCCTAGCAAGTAGTTTATTTGTGAGGAGAGCATCACCTTTATTTTTTTTAGAACCCAAATAAAACTGGAACCTCCAAAATTACAAAACAAACAAAACCATACTTCAAAAAAGGTCTCTCCTATAAGGATTACTAAAATACTGTTAAGTAAATTTAAAAAGCCGAAGCCTTCTTGCAGTGGATGTGTTGGTTTCGGCCTCATTGCCGGCTGCATTCATGTCCTCATCTCATATATAAAACATCTGTGATTCACAACTACTTGCTAAGGAGCTCGCATTCACGTAAAGTAGCCTTGTTGACCAGTTTGGTTGAGTAAGGGCAAAACACACAAGCTATAGTACTTTCAGTGAGGCCAAGATTCAGTACCTTTGTAGCAGAATTAAACTGCTGCAGAAAAAGCTAGGTCCATGCAAGATGTAATGTGTAACTGCAACACTCATTTAACATGTAGTGGAGTAAAGGGTACAGATACTAGTTCAAAAATGTAGTGAAGTAAAGAGTAAAAGCTGCTAATATATTTGATACTCAGTACAACTACAAAGTAACCAAAAAGATACTCAAGTACAGTAACAAATTACATTTACTCAAATACTTTATACCACTGATAGTCGATATCGTAAATTATGTTGGACCAAATAAACGTGTGTGACAACTAATTTCGTGACAGCCCCTAGCTGTGTGATACCTTATATTATTAAATTTTATTATTTTTAAACCACAAGCGACGAGAGCATGGCACAGCTGTTGTTTTATTACGGTGTGTAGCCTGTGGATAACTGTTACTGTTTACTGCTCCTATTGTCGCATGTAGTTGCACTCTTTGCACATGTTCCTGCACAAAGTTAATATTGTACCATTCGCTATAGCGATTACTATCAGTATTTCTATTTTTCATAGTCTATATTCCTACTACTACAGCATATATAAATATACAGTCTAGATTTATATTTTCATTAGTCCTATATTCCACTGCTGCAAGCATACTTTTTTTATGTTATGTATTATTACGTTATGTATGTATGTATGTGTGTAAGTTTGTGTCTGTGTGTATAGTTTGCACTGTCTTGGCATTCATGTGGACGAAAGTAGAATTTCATGCTTTGGGAACCTTTGTTTTTCCTCCCTGGGCATATGACATAATGCTTGAATCCTTTGATCCTACGTAGCTTGCATCAAAGGGGCTTATAAGATTTTGTTCATATTGGCCAATGCATTTTATGATTGATTTATGTACTACAAACACTTTTTCCCTTTTTATCACAGAATAAGGCAGAAGAATTATTTTATAATGTCTATACCGAAATGATGTGTCATCTATCAGTACTGAATTATTCCAGATAAGTTTTATATTTATTTAGTACCTGGAGATAACTGGAAAAACACACATAAACCATATATTTTTGCAATCGTGTGTTTATTGTCTTCACATTTCATCAGTAAAAGTGTTTCTGCTTTTTATTCAGCTCAGCTACAGCAATAGCCGGATTTTTTTGTCCATATTAGGGATTTCCTGCACGACATAAGTTATTACTTCTATGAGTCTGTCTTGGACTTTCTGCGCGAGAGCGCCCTCTGGCCACGGAGTATTTGGAGGACAACCTCACTTGCACGAATGTTCAGAATCATTAAGTCGTCTTTACCTGGTTATTGCCAGGTATGTTTACACATACGATGATTTTGTTTTAGTGACAGAAGCTCCACAGTGCAACAAAATGACAGTGACAGAACAAGACACAGATAAGTACAAAAAAAATATCAAAATTACATGTGCAATAGCAAAAACCAATCACAAAATAGACAATGTTATTATGTACAGGTATGTTAGGGTGCACATTGAAATGCTAAACACGTATGTGATTAAATAAATAAAGGTATAGTTGGTTTATTGTCACCTGTTATGAAGATGGATGTGCTGCGGGAAGAACCTGTTCCTGGTCTGGCCGTTCTTGGGCTCGTTCTCTGGGCCCCACCTTGCGTATGCTGGATGTGAGGGTCCAGAGTGATGGGTTTACCAATGATTTGTTTCGCAGTCCGGACTCTTCCGTCGAGGCTTTTGAGGTGTTTTGGGTAGCTTGACTGAAGCCAACAGTTTATTTAAGTGCGATAACGGATTCAATGATGGCGAAGGAGACTGTTCAGCCGCTCCTGATGGCCTGTTGAACTTCCTCAGCTGGCGAGGTTTTTCAAAAGACTTCATGACCACAGACTTTAGAGCCACAGGCCTGTAGTCATTTAGTCTTGTAATTTTGGGTTTCTTTGGGATGGGATTATGGTGGAGCGTTTGAAGCACGAAGGGACTTCGCACAGCTCCAGTGAACTGTTGAAGATCAGTGTGAAGATGGGAGCCAGCTGGTCAGCACATGACTTCAGACAGACTGGTGTAACACAATCCGGGCCTGGTGCTTTTTTCCTTTTCTGCTTCCAGAAGACCTGGCACA
>JADLZN010001236.1:0-28083 GCA_018155175.1 Sinocyclocheilus anophthalmus
AAATTTTCATACCATTAAAAAAAAAAAAATTCATACTTGTGTCCAAAGGCTTTCCTCCAGAAGTCTTTGGCCTCTGTCTTTGTAATTCTATAAGTATCACCCTGAAATCTTCCCCCGGGAAACAAAGTTTGTAGTTCATTCAACATGTGGCTGAGGAGGAGTGACAACTTAGTAAGAGTCTCCCTGTAAAGTAACAACGTTTAAAAAAATTATATAATATAGTATTAGTTTTGTGACTTGCCATAATATTACCCAGACATCTATTACACGGTAAAACACATTCGTCTGTATATAAAGTGGGTAGAAATACAATGTGCACAGAAGAGCTGTGGTGCTTGTTTTCTGATTTGTGTGCATATGATAATTGTTGGTTGATGTGTGATATAATCGTGTCAACAAGTTGCACAAACATACACTCAAAAAGAAACAAAAAGCTGGCATAAGCATGATGCACTCTAACTTCTAGAAACAGGAAGTAGTACTTTGATGCATCCTGTCCTGTGTGTCTGTGGTGGGGCTGACAGAATTTTCCATTACTAATTGATCAAAGAGATTGCCATGGTAGCGTCAGCATCCTCTACACAGCATGGCACAGATCGGCACCTCTCATCTGTTATTCTCTTGTCAATAAATCTGCAATCTGATTTAACAAGGATTAAATCAGATTGCAGATTTCATTTTATATTAAGTCTAAATGTAGAGAAAATAAATAGCATATTTATTAAAAAAGCACACAACAGGGCAGATGTAATATGCATTGTATTTAAAAATGGTGTAGTAAGTGATGTTTGAAGAAACCAATGCTTCAACTTTTCATTGTGATATAATAATGACTACGGTGTATTTTTGATGTTGTAAAAGATTATGTTCTACAAGAAAATACTAGGCTTTCAGCTTTTCTACTTGAAAATGTCACACTTAATTCAATGTTACTTGGTATTTTTTGTAATTTATTGTGAAATTTACTAGCAATTTTTGAGTGAAAAAAGTTTTACCAGCAATATTTTTTTCACATTCCTTGAGGCTGTTAATGTTTGACTGTGGATAATGTGGTTACTGTGTTGAGATGCATATGCAGTTGGGTGCTAAACTGACCAACCATGTCTTGAATGCAACAAATTTTTCCACTCAGACAATATGACCGCTTTGTTTCTACTTTTAGTAGCTTAGCCACAAAGCCCTCACTTTGTCTTACCTTTTCTCTGAGCAGTGCCTCTGAAGCCTGAAGTTTCTTTTAGTCATGCTCTTAAATTTTCCACCACATACTGTCCTGTCCACTAACCATGTTAGCCCAGCAGTCACAAAGTAGGTGAAATGAGCTACATTTACCCGCATGTACTTTATTAGGTTTGTGTGGTGATTCCGCTCTCTCTTATAGTGAATAAATTAAATGAATTAGTTACAGGAGAGATATAATATTTTATGCTTCTCAATTAAAAATCAGAACTTTGAGGAACAGGGTGTGACCCACTGTATCTCTTTATCAAATATATTAAGCATGGTGTTAAGAATATGTGTATATTTTGTCAGCATATCAAACATGTGTATTTAAAGTATGCATACATTCACACATAGTGGTACTGCTTCTTTTCTGAACACTAAAGGTCCAGTTCTGACATGTTGTGTGAAATATTGAATACATTGCAGCTCAAGTGGAAAGTAAAAAAAGAATGTTGTGACTTGAAGGTCCTGCTATTCAGCTTCACACAGAAGAGAAGGTAAAACATTGCGAACAAGCCTTATATTTACTGGCACTTGGAGATAAATGAGGAGTAGACCAAATATTATTTATTACGTCTCAGGTTATTCTCAAATTTGATGTATTATTTGAGGAGCATATTTCACTCTCTCATTTTGCCATGCATAAATAAAATAATAATAATACTAATAAAGTAAAGTTTTGTGATCAGGAAGTAAAGAGAACGGCCACTGCTGTGCCGAAACATGACATTAAACTGCTGGCCTCCATTGCCAGAGGAAAGTTTCCTCCGTTTCCATGATGATAATGTCACACTATACACACTGGTCATTAGTAGTCACAGCAGACCAGAAACTTGGTCAAGCCTCACAACAAAGTCTAAATAGGGACTGCTATGTTTGGTTTCTTAAGATCGAAAACAAGCCGTTTTATTGCAGTCAGGTTATTGGTAAGGTTTACTAACGTTTTTACTAGGATCATTTTTTCCCATGCAAAACCGATCCACATCATTATATGTGTGTGGACATGCCAGCATTAATATTTACATTCTTATGGCAGACATTTTTGCTAAACATTCTATTTATTGGTACAAGTAGCATTCAGATGTTTAACTTTATCAGTGTGGTCATTTCATTTGATGACCAAATTTGAATACTTTTCTACCACTACTTCAATCGTTTTAATACTGTTTGTGTTTTTGCACCTTCTTGGTGGTCTTATTTTTAATGAGATTAGACCATTACAACAACCATATAACCAATATTAGAGAAGTAGCAATAAGCCTTGAATTAAAGTAGTATTGACATTTTCAGATTCTTCAAAGTTACCAAAAAGTGATTGCATTTTTGTCCCAGCTAAATGGTAAATGGGTTTGGGGGAACATCATAGTGCTGCTCTATTGAAGAAACATGTTAACAACTTTAATTTACACCCACACACACATAATTATATATAATATATATCACATTCACAGGCACACATTCACATACAGTGGGGAAAAAAAGTATTTAGTCAGCCACCAATTGTGCAAGTGCTCCCACTTAAAAAGATGAGAGAGGCCTGTATTTTTCATCATAGGTATACCTCAACTATGAGAGACAAAATGAGAAAAAAAAATCCAGAAACTCACATTTTGTAGGATTTTTAAAGAATTTATTATGGTGGAAAATAAGTATTTGGTAAATAACAATTTCATCTCAATACTTTGTTATATACCCTTTGTTGGCAATGACAGAGGTCAAACGTTTTCTGTAAGTCTTCACAAGGTTTTCACACACTTTTGCTGGTATTTTGGCCCATTCCTCCATATAGATCTCCTCTAGTGCAGTAATGTTTTGGGGCTGTCGCTGTCACACGGATTTTCAACTCCCTCCAAAGATTTTCTATTGGGTTCAGGTCTGGATACTGGCTAGGCCACTCCAGGACCTTGTAATGCTTCTTACGAAGCCACTCCTTCATTGCCCGGCAGTGTGTTTGGGGATCCTTGTCATGCTGAAAGACCCAGCCACGTTTCATTCTTCAATGCCCTTGCTGATGGAATGCGTTTTCACTCAAAATCTCAATGATACATGGCCCCAGTCATTCTTTCTTTACACGATCAGTCGCCTTGTCCCCTTGCAGAAAAAACAGCCCCAAAGCCATGCTGTTTTCCACCAATCCAAAAAAACAACACACTCTCTACAATACCACACCTCACAATCCAAATCAAAAAACATTCCCCACACAAAGAACCCCCACCCCCATCAGGCTTCACCGTAGTATGGGTGTTCTGTGGATGCAAACTCAGCATTCTTTCTCCTCCAAACATTACAAGTTGAGTTTTTACCAAAAAGTTTATTTTGGTTTCATCTGACCATATGACATTCTCCCAATCTTTTTCTGGATCATCCAAATGCTCTCTAGCCAACTTCAGACGGGCCTGGACATGTACTCGCTTAAGCAGGGGGACAACGTCTGTCACTGCAGGATTTGAGTACCTGGCGGCGCAGTGTGTTACGGATGGTAGCCTTTGTTACTTTGGTCCAGCTCTCTGCAGGTCATTCACTAGGTCCCCCCGTTTGGTTCTGGGATTTTTGCTCACAGTTCTTTTGATCATTTTGACCCCATGGGGTGAGATTTTGCGTGGAGCCCCAGATCGAGGGAGATATCAGTGGTCTTGTATGTCTTCCATTTCTAATAATTGCTCCCACAGTTGATTCTTCACACCAAGCTGCTTACCTATTGCAGATTCAGTCTTCCCAGCCTTGTGCAGGTCTACAATTTGACCAGCTCTTTGGGCTTGGCCATGGTGAGTCTTGAGTGTGACTGTTTGAGGTTTGGGACCCGGTGTCTTTGTAGACTGATAACGAGTTCAAACAGATGCCTTTAATACAGGTAATGAGTGGAGGACAGAGTAGCCTCTTAAAGAAGAAGTTACAGGTGTGTGAGAGCCAGAAATCTTGCTTGTTTGTTATTGACCAAATACTTATTTTCCACTATAATTTTCAAATAAATTCTTTAAAATTCCTACAGTGTGATTTTCTGGATTTTCTTTTCTCGTTTTGTCTCTCATGGTTGAGGTATACCTATGATGAAATTACAGGCCTCTCTCATCTTTTTAAGTTGGAGAACTTGCACAATTGGTGGCTGCCTAAATACTTTTTTTCCCCACTGTAAAAGCCAATTCAACGTTTTATATCTTATCCTAAGTTAAGGTTCTGACATTTGTCTGAATCAACAGTCTAAATTAGTGTTGAAACCAGTCACTTTCTTCACACAATTATAGTGTAGTTAATGCAGATATCCTGTTTTATGCATGTAACTGCTGATGAGCGGTTGAGTCAGGGGCACCGCTAGCAATTTTGGGCCCTATGAAAGAAAATGAGGTTGGGCCCCCTACCGCACCCATACTGCACCAAACATACAAGCCAACCTAGTTATCCAAAATCTTTGTCTGCAATTTAATAATACTGACATACTACTTTTGCTATTGCTTTTAGGTATTAGTATTTTGTCATAAACCTACCCATAGCCACGGAAGCATATAGGTTCCATTTGTTCGAGATGCGTCTCCGTTGCACAGTCCGAAGACAAATATATGAGAACGAATATATATTTGTGTTTTGTGATTTTAGCTAAATTATATTTTTTTCTTAAATTTTTTCAGAGAAAGCATTTTGTTAGGCTACTCATGCTAGCTACAGCGTGATCAGTCACACAAAAGTCATCAGATTAAATATTGGCTCAGTGTGACCAGGGCAATATTTTAAAACATAGAACGTCGAGATGTGTATCCTATTTGAAAAAATCAGCATCGCAATCAGCAACTGGTAAATTGAGATTCCAGTAGCTTTACTGGCATGGTAAAAAGGCTTTACAAAGCATTGACAGCGCTTCGAACCAATGGTGTTAAGCATTATCAAATTTAGAGGCTACAATTCATAGTTTTCAGTCCTGTGACTGGCTCAAAGACCTGGTGGGCAAAACATCCATAGAATTGCAGCACAAGCTTGTCAATTTTCCATTTGTTTCCAATCCACAAATATTTAGATATTTTGATGGACTTATACATCTACGTCGAACTCGAAGACATCTCTAATGACAGTTCACCATCTGATCTCACTCAGTGACTCTACGTAGGTCGGGAAAGAACCATGCAGTGAATGGGGAAGGAGGGAGGAGGGGTAATTTTGCCGGAAATGCAGAAATAAGCCTTAATTTTGTTTTATTTATAACTCTTGGGTAGATACATTTATAATTTCTATTGCATTACTACTAGTACTGTTACTGCTAATAAAACGGCCCCAAAAGTGCGTGGGTCCTAACTCCTAGCTTTATTACCTATATACCTTCTGTCTGTTTTTAAACTTTTAATATCATTCAGTCAGCTCAACTCTGATCATCTTTGAGATGTTTGAATATGTCCACCTGAAAAACACACATACTGAGCGCAGTACATAGACTAAAACTGACCTCTGCGCTGTTTGGTTTTCTCTTACCTGTAGCTTGATGTTTCTTCAAACATCTTCTCCTTGCCATCCTTGAACAGCAGCACAGCTCTATCTGCCTTGTCCAGCAGGTGTCGAATATGGATCCTCAGATAATCACCCTCATCCCCCCGTGGCACGGCCATCATGGACCCCCTGTAGGGAGCCCATACTTCTGTCAGGTGGATGGAGGTCTCTGACACTAGTTCGGGAAGGTACGGCGGGCTATTTTTAAGACCCAGCCTGGGGTCAGTGCTCAGTTTATGCAGTTTGTCGAGTCTCCTGAGAACTTTATCAAGAAGTTTACGGTCCGCGCTGGTGGGGGGCTGGGACATGGATTGAGAAGTGTCAGGAGTTTGACTCGAACGTCTAGCTGTTGCCATGATAGATGAGATATATCCAGTGTGCCACACGTAGAGTGCTAGTTAAGATTCAGACATGTGTCAGAATCAACAGTCATCTAAAATAGTGTTGAAACCAATCACTTCCTTCACACAATTGAAGTGTAGTTGATGCTGATATCCTCTTTTATGCATGTAACTGCTCCTGATGATCGGTCGAATTTTTGAAGAACGTCATTTTTAGCAGAGCTAGCATGAAAAGATGAAAACCTCTGCAGCTATAACTTATCAAACAGCCAGATACAATAACAAGTGGTTCATTTGTTTCCCCATTATTCTCCGAAAAGAAATCGATTTTTAGGAAATGTGATTTATCTGAAAACCACTTCCCCAGTAACTATTTGTCCTGTTATCCCTGGTGATGATATAATGTAAAACAGCAGTTTAAACGTAGCTGTAATTGTGATGATTTCAAAAGGAACAGTCATCTTGCCACTGCAAAACTCTGTTAAATAATGCAGCTTACAAACCTTATGTTGTCCAAGTCAAGGTCCACGGGTCATATTAAGTGCGAAGAAGTGATGAGCAAAGTTTGTCATCAAGATACATTCCTCACAAGCAGAACAAGAAAAGCTTACCTACCCAAACAACACAGGCGCAACACCTGACCAAAAAAAAAAAACTATGCAGGTTGGTTTCAGTGAAAAAAGTGCTACTGCTCCATAGTAAAAAGGTGCAAAGTTCTAGTCATGTGTCCTTTTGCCATGTCTCCATTACAAAGACTGCTCACAAGCAAAGAGAAACCCAAAACCATGACACCAAACATACTCGAAATACTAATGCTTTACTCTCAGATCTCCGGGTTCTACCATCACTCCACCCATACAGACATTTGGTGCTCTTGCTCAGCCTTTTTCTCTCTCATTCATTTGGTTTCTTTCAGTCTGTCTGATTTGATCTCTGTGTCCTAAATTTTGAAGAGGCACTCACGCTCATGCTGGTTAAGGACAGGAACTCAACTGCAGACATTCACCTCTCTTTCTCCCTCTCTCTCTCAACGCTCTACATTCCGGGTAGCTACAGGCAACAAACAGGTTTGTTTAATCTTTGTGTTGAGAGTGAGTCGAGCAGCTTGGGCTGTGTGCAGTTGGGACGCTGTTTGAATTGTGGCATATTGGACCGACCATGTGTGAACGACTTACTGAATACATAACAAATGACTATAGAAAGAGGGAGCAAAGAGAGTTTCTGTGCTGTAGTAGAGCTGATTTTAAAGTGACATTTGATTATTACACAAATGAATTAATACAAAATGTATAGGCCTACCATACTGATATGAGATTTCATGCTATAATGTTAAATATATTTCAAATTGAAATTGTATATTTAATATTATGTAGTTTATGGTAAATGCATTTAAAATTAAATTAAAATTAAAAACGAAATAAATAAATAAACATAACGAACAAAAAATCAAGATGATAACTGATGAAACCAAAGGAGAAAAAACGATTTAGGGACTATATTAATATCGACCTGCACGCGACTTAGCTGCCGACTTTTCTGGAGTTTACCTCACTTCACAACAGTTGTTTGTGTTGGGGCCCAGCTAGGGGACAAGAAGGATTAGCATCTGTACTCTGCAAGGTGTGGGGCCAGAAGGTTAACGCAAACCGGAGGCTAACAAGAATTGAATTCTTCTACCTAGTAGAGTGTGTTTTAGGAAATTTCTACCCTACCACAACCCAAACCTACCCGGCACAAGTGTGCTGAAAGAGTAAGTATGTTGGACATGTGAGAAATTACGCGATGATAGCGCTCGCCAGAGGGTTGGCTGTAGCCAGCGCCGCCGAACCCGGAAATGCCATACCTGTTATTTACTTGTTTAGCTTATATATAGACCATTCATTATTATTTTTTCGGTTTAAATTTAGATTCGGTACCCATATTTTTTCATATCGGGATTTTGGCCTCTGCATGTTTCTATGCTGCATAAAAGCCCATCAATAATTGCTCAATGCTCCGAAGCAAATAGCTTTTTGTGTAGAAAACATAGATAGTACTTAAGCCTGTTTTAATTTTTTTTTATTTGGAACACTTATTGGGAAACGGTCACAAAAGGTGACAGTTGCCCCGTCATCCGCAAGGGCGCTGCGTCACCGCATAATATCACATCAGCGAGACGCTTATAACGAAGTGTGTGCTGTACAGGAGAGCTTTTTGAAAAAACGGAAGGTGAGCTGGTGTTCTTCTGACTGAACGATTGTGGCCCGCGTTTGCTGAAAATCCTACGATGCCACCCTGTAGAGCAAAAAAATGGGTAGTGATTGAAAATGTTTACTAGGTACTACAGTGGTTGGAATTGCATAAAAGTTTTTTTAGTCTTCTTCTTAAGGCATTCTGAGTGGTAAGGGGTGAAAAAGTGAATGGGACCTGTGCAGGAAAAAGACGTAAAAATTTAAGGAGAAAAATTGTCTGGCTATAAGATTAGTTTAAGTGAAAAGAACAGCAACACCCGCTCTCCGCCCTTTTGTCGGGTTCCGGGGTTAGCCTGCCCACTCCCCTACCCGCCGGATGCTAGCCGCCCCTCACACCTCTGTTCCACGTGACACTAGGTGTACTGCGTTTATGGTCTTTTTGCTCGTCTAAGCACTTTGAGGCGACAAATTGTAGCCCTCATTCCTCAGGATTAAAAGAAGAAAGTAAGAAGTGGACTAACTCTCCTCTTGTTCTCCTGCGCTCCTTGCGGACGTCTTCCTTTTGATTAGGCAGCAAAACCTAATGCTAATGTTAAGGTGGTTCTTTTCAGTTGGCAAAAGTGCAGGGCTCTCAGAGCCTGGTAGCGTCTCGTGCCCGGTGAGCCCTGCAGGGGCCCAGGGGGACGACATGAGCTGTGATTCAGCAGTGTGACCGGAATTGTATGGCACCCAACCGCCCAGGGCCAACCCACCAGGGACGCTGCGGTGGGGTTGTAGGGACTGTAAACACGGTACCTCTCTCCACCCCTCGGGGTTTTAGCTACGCTCCGGGCTGCTGGGCACACTTTCCAGCACCCCCCTGGTGCCCGTCGCCCGCCAAGACCCCACACGGAAGGAAAGTCCCCTCCGTGCTTCGCCGCGTTCTCCAGGTAACTCCAAACCCCTGGTGTGAGGAGGAACTAAGGCTAGTGGGGTGTAAGCGCAAAGAGAGGGGTATGACTGACTGAGATTCTTATTAGCACATAATCTGATACTGTGCCTTGTTCCCCCCACCCATATATTTTGATTGTACATAGGGATATATCAGAAGGCTGAAGCTAATGATTTCAAACTCACAGCAAACACAGAACATTGTCCTTTTATTTGGTGTTTACAAGATAGGCTAGGTCGCAGGGTTGATGCTATCAGAGGGCGGGAACGGTCTCGTTAGGGGCTGTTTTGGAACCAATCTCCTCTCTCCTCTACGTCTTAGAACGTGCTAGGAACCAACCAATTTTGCCAAATCCTCCTCTCCTAGTCTATGAACTCCGGTTCCCGCTTTCCTTTGTCAGCTGGGATGGGGTGGCTTTCCCAATAAATGCGGAAGAAGTGGCGTGCGCGGGGTATCCGCCTGGACCGCGCAGGCCCGCTCGAGGCTCGCACCTCTCCCGGTGCTCTTGCCCCGTGGGCTCTCCTTGGTGAGCGGTATGAGTCATATATCTAATCTCTAATGAGAAAAAGGACCGTATTTTATCAGTACAATCAGTCACTAATGATCCGCTGACCGATATGAATGTGGTCAAATACAGGAAGACAGAAGGTTGCGACTGGCAGGTTTCCCGACAAGCTGAAGCTGAGGGAGATCCCCGCCGAGATCCAGCCCGCTTCCTACTAGGCACAAGAGTATGAACATTAAAAAACGAGTGCGGCTGAAAGGAAAACAAAACTACACACCTGTTATCTAACAGCTCGTGACACATTTATGTGCACTGAGAGATGAAAACGCTATGTACATGAGAAAGATTCAAAAGACAGTGTCTAACATACCAAACATTTAACAACTAAACCGAAACCGATTCCATGTTCCCGTCCTACAACCACCTAAAACGAAACCTTTAATTTACACGACGAATAAACTGATCCTGACTGTTAAGTACAAAGTACTTACTACTAATACTAATAATAAATGCTAAAATTTTCATCTAAACTGCAAAGAGCTTCAGCAGCACCTTTTAATCGCGTCGCAAATGAGAAACTTGCGAACGATTCAGTTATAGCTGAAAGGGAAACCCCCACAGTTCTCACCCGCCTACTTCCTAATTTGAGTGAATGAGAGGGAGACTCTGTGAATTTAGTTCAGATTACAGAGACAGCGAGCAGAACGGCGCACAGATTATCATCATGACTGCAGTGCGTGTTCAATAATAATAATGATAATATTAATGCACACGACACATTGTCATTGCCCTAAAACGTCATTATTCTAATTGCATGTGTAATTATTTAGGATTTTTGTTCAGTTCTTTTTTTTTTTTACTGATCATTTTAATAGAAAACTTGTGCATAAGAGAAGACTATGAATTTAAGTGCTTCAGTGAGCTGTGCTAAAACATCTTGAGCAGAGCAAATGTAAGTATGTTGTTTAATCTAGGCAACCTGAGGTGATAGTCATCTTGGGACCGAGTAGAGATTCAGATTTACACAATGTTGATAAAAGGATTCGTCTAGAACCCATATATCGCCTACCTGAGGACAATGACCATGAGTGGCAGTAATCACACTGTGCGATCTGTGCCACTGGATCTTACCAACAAAACCAGAGAGCGTGGGAGCTGCGCGCAGACGGGAGACCAAGGTCGCCCTAGACCTACTCCAGAAAGACAGGTGGAACCGGCGCACAAGTGCAGCAATGGACACGGAATTCTTCCATCCGAACCACAGGACTGTTGTGATGGATCAGTTTCGCAGACTACTCAAACAGACGCTGTGGGTGTCAAGGGAAATAGGACGCTTGAGGGTCCCAAGCAAACCCGAACTATAACCCCTAACGCTGCAGGAAAACCGGCAGATTCATCCATTTCCAAACTTCCGCCAAGGAAACGTCCTTTCCCGCTGGATGTGGATCATGACCGCAGTGGTCCAAGAAACGATCCACCTAGCCCGGATCCAAAAGTTTTGAAGAACCCCGAGGCTCAGATAGACACAGTATCACAGCGGATATTTTGTACATTTGGACATAAACCAAGCGTTAATGACTCCCCGTTTGTGCCACACTTAACACCATATCGTAAGTTTTCAAAAATGTTTATTTTTAATGATCACTAAGTTTATATCTTAAGTGCAAACTTGGATGTCTTTGCGCAATTTAGTTTGTTATGTCATTGTGAAAGTATGTGTGTCCGTTTGCGTGGAGCGCGTGCGTAACATATGATTGCGCAGTCATGGTCAGTCCAGTCAGCGAGCTACAGTCAACACGAAACCATTGAGCTGATCAGCAGGATGTTTGGTTCAGCAGCCTGCAAAACGTGTCAGTGGGTTAACACGCGTAGGTGAAACCGGGTAGTGTTGTAAAACATAATGTTTCTCTGTTTTTTTTGCAATATATAACCAAAACCGCATATTGACTATCAGTGTGTACATCAATAAAATACAAGGTAACACCGTTTTAAAACATTGACACTGTAAATTGTATGCATGAATTAATGTCAAAGTACTTTTCCCACACCTTCCCATTGTTGATTAAATTGACAGTCTTGGTATTACACCACTCCCCAGTCTCCATTATACAGAAAATCTAACAAAAATAATAATCTCCAGAATTGTGCAGAAAACTGTCACATATTGACATTATTACATTCCCCACTCTTACAGGTGCTGTGCCCAATTCTGACCCCCTGCCAGATTATTACCCCCATAGTATTGGTAGATTTAGGAGTAGGTGTGGGCGAGGGGTTAGGATTAGGCAATCAGGTAGTGACTTCAACGAGGGGGTAATAATTTGGCAGGGGGTCAAAATTAGGTACAACACCGGCAATTAATTCTTGGTTTGTATGATAATGTGCCATGCAGAACTTTAGTTTGTTAGACCTTTTCTTATCTTTTCTTGAAGATAATATATCTAAACCAAATGTATCCACACTGCAACTCAGGGGCACCGTAATGGGGGAGAAGGTTAGGACGATTCCAAGGGCCCAACGAGGGATTGTCCCGAAACGTGATTTTTTTTTTTTTGTGATTTGTGTTGTGAATACAAAGATTTCGTCTCCTCGGGGTTCATAGCATGTTGTCCATATTGCCAGTGGCCCCTCGGCAGCCTCCCTGCACTGGAAGCACAGATCGGCTGCGGGTAATATTGCTGAGGCAACACTTTCAAGAGAATCATGGTGCAAACGTGGTGGGGGGGGGGGTAAAAGTCTTGTACCCTTTATGAAGTCTCAGTCATTTCATGGCATGTTGTAGTTTAAGAATTGATTATGGTAAAACATCCCTCAAAATTGTCTATCATGCATTGCAGCAGGTAAAGAAATAGATCAAACCATATTTTATAATATGTACTGTATATTTAAATGGTCAGATTCATTGTTGAACTGCACATGGGTTTATTATTAGTAACTGTAGGTAAATTATGAGTATTAGTAGGGTGGACATGTACTTTCTGTATGCTTTTTGGAATTTCCAGATGATCCTAGATATGTCACTCTGACTCTTGCTTAGTCATCCAGATCAAAAAGAAATCTAAACATTTTCTTAAGTGATAGGTTCAGTGTGCTTAAAAATATGTAGATGTGCCTTCTGTTTATTGTAGTCCTGGCTGAATCACAAGAGTCAACCCCTGTTACCCAGTACATTTCAACTTCCTATTAAAAAAGATTACCAAAATAATTTGATCTGATGATCCATACTGAAAACAGAGATTCTCTGTTCTATGTGAGAGCGAGAAAGGGAGATTGATTCTGGAGGAGGGTATGTGGGTATGAGTAAGAGTAACTGAGAGAAACAGTTTTTTGCTATTTCATGTACTGCTGTTTCAGGGGTTGGTTTTATGAGTGTGGCTGGTTATGAGGATGCAAGAGATGAACATTCTGGCTCCCTTAGGCTCTGGCACTAACACAAACACATGTACTGTGTTACTGTAATATCTGAACATTTACTCAGTATGAAAATATAGCCTTTCTCATGTGAGTGAAACTTCTCCAAAAATGACACCTGGTGTCACGCAATATTGATATCAAGGTTTAGTCATCAGCAGATAAAAACATCGCTGTAATGAAGCCAATTCCAATTTTGAGAAATGAAATATGTGGAGCACTTTTTTAAATTCGTATTTTTACTAACCCAATTTTTATTTGTCTCATCACACATAGCTTCCTAACATCTATCCCATATGGATGCTTAATGTATAGTCCACCCAAAAATGAATACTCTATGATCATTTACTCACCCTCATCCATTGTCTGTTGTCAGTAGTGTAGTGATGTATGAACTCATTGCGAAATCTGCATGGGGAAATCTTTCACCCTCACACTAAATTCCGCGATTATGTGAAAATTACTGGATTTCGCCTATGAAAATTCGCTGAACAAATAGGAAATGTGTCCGCACATTCAGACTTTCAGTCATCTTCAGAACACAATTCAGAACATTATATTCTCTCATTATTTTTGTCCGTCCATTGAGACTTTATGTTGTCAACATTTTAAAGGATCGGGTAAAATTAATCCATAAGAATCATTTAAGTCTCTGAAAAGACACATTATCGCTTTATATGATGATGAACAAATTTAATCAAGGCTTTTATTCACATATAATCAATGATCAATGCAGATACATACATCACATCAAATATGGTAAACAGGCACTCAAGTGTGCTTGCTTGATGTTTGTTTTCATGTGCCACGCATGTACAATGTTTATTACTTTCAATGGATGGACAAACAAATGATGAGAGAATATTAAAAATGGCTTGAATGATTCATTAGATAAGAAGCTGTATGATGAGAAACATACCACTGATAATTCATTAAAGGGGTTCATTAGAGGAGTTCATTAAAGGAACAGTGATTCCTGAATGAATCATTCTTTTGAGTCAGATCTCTTGATTGAATCACTTTATCTAGTTCACAGAATCTGTTTGAATGATTTATTTCACAAATAGTACTGTTTCTGTTCTCAAAGATCACATCACTGACTTGCTCCACTGGAGAAAGGATATCTGTAAATAAGAAATTAAATTTTAGTTTGTTTCTATCATTAAGGGTCAAAATATACAGCATTCCTGTAGCTCAAATGGTAGAGCATGGCACTAGGGTCAAGGGATTTAATCCCAGGGAATGCAAACAAGTCATATGGGCCAATGGTGCTTTTGCATGTCAATGTAATTGCATGGACAAGAGCGACCAGTATACAATTCTTCAGAATATTTTTTTATGTTCCACAGAAGAAAGAAATTCATGAAAATAGCATGCAAATGATGAGGTGTACTGTTATGGTGAACAGCTTTCTTAATAAAATGTTTAGTTCTGTTGCTATTTTGTTGGCTTTTTATTGGTTAGATTTTTTTAACCACATTCTCAACCACATTTCTTCCCTGAACTGATAGTTGTTAGCAAAGTTTTGGTTTCCAGTAGGTGCCTGTTTCCTGGTTTCTGTCTATTGTTTACATATACATCTGTCAATCATGCTATTCAAGCAACTGCATTTACACAAACAGAAAAACAACCTTGTCTAACTTTATTTCTCTCACACTGCCTCCCCCCTCGTCTGTACTCTCTTACGTCAATGGGCTTCTCATGCTCTCAACTTGTTTTCTTCTCAGCACTTCACAGACCCTCATTTTCGGGAAAGCCTGATGTGAGTGCGAGTCTGTTGTGTGACTGCGGTTTTTTCAGGTGTCTCTCTCTCTCTCTCGCCTCTCTCTCTCTCTCTCTCTCATCTTTTTTCACTGCTTTGGTGGTTGTTTAAAATGAATGGGCTCAAAAACCCAAACATCCGCTCTTCACTTCCTCCTTTACCGCTTTTTCTCTGTTGCTTATCAGTCTCTCTCTCCCCCTTTCGCTCTGTACTGTTATCTTATATACCTGTGCCATTTCTACTCTTCATACCTACTTTTTCTTCCTTCGTCCTCTTTCAAGATCTAGTTCCTCTCTAAAAATTTAAATTCGGTCATCATTTACTCACCCTCATATTGCTTCAAACCTGTATGAGTTTCTCTCTTCTGCTGAACACAAAATAAGATATTTTTGAAAATGTCTCTGTGTTTTTTGTCCATTTAGTGAAACTCACTGGGGAGAAACCAATGCATGTGTTTCAGACCCCAGTGACTTTCAATATTGACAAAATATATAATTGACAAAAACAGTTCTTTAAAGTTCTTTTTTTTTTTTTCCGCAAAAGAAAGGTCACATAGGCTTGGAGCGACACATATTACTGTTGCTCAAACAGTAGTGCATGATGTTAGCAATGCCATGTATGGCAAAGTCATGGATTTGTTTCTCTGGTAATGTAATCAATCCATTATAAGTCACTTTGAATAAAAGTTTCCGGCCCAATGGGGGGGGGTGGGGGTTTGTTAATGCAAAGATTTTGTAGGTTATATAGGATTCAAGGCTGTTTTCCAAATCTCATTGCTATGCAGAGAAACATAGAGCCTTGACACATGGTTACCTTCAAACACCGTGCTTGTAAGGATTTTATAGTTTCTACTGTTCCTGTAAGAGTTTTTTATTCGAGTGGTTGCATGTCTTGTGTTTGGCTCAGGCTGTTTATGTCTTGTCTTAGCCTCTGAGCTTGTTTTCTGCAGCAGAAGCAGGCATGTGTGCTGCAGGGGATGTTAGAGGTTTGTGTATCTGGGCTGTACAGGATGCCACACATGCACCACAGCCCCGCCATGAGCCCTTCATCTCCTTCTGATGATGTTCAGGTTCCTACGTCAGTCTCAGCCTGGGCCTTATCTGGGGCTGCGGTCTAACTAACTCTGTCACTTCCAGGAACCCAGAGAGTTTCATCTGTTGAAAAGAAAGAGCGAGAGAGAGAAACTAAATTCTGACCTGCAGTATAGTAAGTGACAGCAAAGCCAATGATTATCACATACAGATGTGATAAGAATATATGATAAATAAAATTTTAGTTTACAATTAATATTTATATTAAATTATCAATTTTCTTGATTTTTTTTTTGTTTATGATGGGTCTGTTTATCCAAAGGCTGGCTATTCTTTGTCAGCCAAAGTGATGTAAAATATCATTAAGCATTAAATCCTGACCATATTAATATATTTACATACTTTGTGATGTTTAAATTGCAAGGCCATTTACAATAATTGTTAATGTACTTTTTAATGTATATTTTATTTTATACATTCTAATGTGGGAGGGACAAGCAAAAACTTAGTTGAGGGAATAGTTTGCCCAAAAATGAAAAGTTGCTGAAAATATACTCACCCTTGGGCCATCCAAGATATATATGAGTTTGTTTCTTCATTGTTCCCTTTCTTCATTAGATTCGATTTGGAGAAATCTAGCATTTCGTCACTTACTCACCAACGACCTGTCAATCACATGAGATGGTAGCAATTAGCAAACGGCAAAGATCCAATCAACTTCAAGTCCTGTCCTACATTTTTTCTCATTTCAGAACTGTTTTATTAAAATGTAAGTCTCTATAGAAAAGACCATTATAATTTCCGACTTTATTAAAACTGCCGACCTTAAAGGCCCCTGCACATATTACAGCACTTACTGAAACTGCAATAGGCAGAGATTTGTTAATTGTGTGCAGCTGTACTTTTTATTTATTTATTTAGCCATATCACCCTGTAGCCCAAGACATGGTTATCCACTGAAGCTAAGCAGGGGGGGTTTTGTGACATGTGAGTACCTGGATGGAGCCTCCGGGTAAAAACAAAAACCCTTAAAGTGGGGGGTGCTGCTGGAAGAGTGTTAGTGAGGCAGCCGGGGTGCGCACCGCCCTGTTGGTCTGTGTGGGGGTCCTAATGGCCCCCAGTATAGTGATTGGTATCTATACTGTAAAAGCAGGAGGTCCTGACGCTCTGTGGTCATTAAAAATCCCAGGTTGTCCTTCGAAAAAGAGTAGGGGTGTAACCCCTGGCTTCCTGGCCAAATTCGCCAATTGGCTTCTGTCCATCATAATGGCCTCACAATCATCATCCCTATATACCATAGGTCTTCAGCCCTGCTCCTGGGGACCAACTGTCCTGCAAAGTTTATTTCCAACCTGCTTCAGCACACCTGGCCTATGACTTTTCAAGTGATCTTGAAGAACTTGATTAGCTGATTCAGGTGTGTTTAAATAAGGTTGAAGCTAAACTCTGCAGGGCTGTGAGTTCCCCAGGAGCAGGGTTGAAGATTATATACTGATTGGCTTCTTCACTCCTTCTCCTCTCCACCAATAAGCTAGTGTGTGATGGGCGTTCTGGCGCAATATGGTCGCTGTGCATCCTCCAGGTGATGCTGCCCATTGGTGGTGGGTTAGGAGATTCCCACCCATCCATGTAAACACTTGATACCCGAAAGTGCTCTATAAATGTAACAAATTATTTATTTCTTTTGCAAAGAGAGAATATCCTTCTATGTCTTTAATGTGGCCTTTGCACTGTGATGCAGACCAATCTTACATGTTCTGTGTAAACTACAATCCTCAGACCTGATAAAGGCTCCTTGATCAACAAAGCAGCACCTTCTCAGAAGGGCTGAACACATGACCCTGATGGCAGAACTATAAAAGCATGAGATTTCCTGAAGTACAGTGACGTTGAGCTCACTTACAAGAAAGGAGACAAATAAAGAAAGAATTAAGCTACTAATAAACTCTTCTGCTTTCTTATCAAAACCAAGGAACAGAGAAACTGTGATTTGGCAGTTCACTGAGGCCGGTCATAGCCTGCGTCAGGCCAGCTTGCATTCATTTTGACTAAATGGCTCTTCTCTTCCTCTTTTTTGGTTTGATGCTTCATAAAGGAGTTTGATTTAATGGTGACTGTTGTTCCAAACAGAAAGTTCTATTTCAGGAAGTCAGGTGGCATTAGTTTTTTAAATAAAAACAGGTATTTTTTATTTGTACTTTATCACCTGTTCTTATACATGTTATATATAGATTTGTGCTTATATATGTAGTATATAATTTAATTCTCTCGATTTTATTCACAAAATCTGGCCACAATGGAATAACCCACATGAAGCAATCGCAATTTCCATTTATAGGGCAATATTTACATTTATATCACTAGGAATATGAATCAGCACCATAATTCAAATCATTTGCTCTCCCACTGTCTGTGTTCCGGCTTTTCATCCCACAGTGACTCAATACGAGTCAAAAGACAATATAAACAATGAGTCCCTGTTCTTCTCTGTTCCCTTTTTCTCTATCATTTTTCCTGCTTATGCAGTATGACTTCCCATCAGGCCTATTAACATTCTTGCCACATTCCCAAGAACTGTTTTATACATTGAACATTCTACATTGATGTCTGCATTGATAGAAATCCTAAGTGTTAATCCTGCTAAAAAGTGTTCATTATATTATTATATTATCTTTTGTTAAGATGATGTCTGAATGTTCACAAATGATCTTGAACTTGTTTCAATATTGTTTTGCATGTTACAGTGATCAATTGCTAAGCAAATAAAGCACTCTTGTTGGACTCTTGTAATAGGTTGTAAATACACTGTTCTTGTGTTTCAAGTCAGTGCAAGGTTCTTCTTTGTTATTTCTTCAGGGTTTCATGGGAAGTTCTGCTAGAGGAGTCTGAAAAGCACAGAAAGCCCCTAATGCAACTGTAAATATAATGATAATTAGTATTCAAAACAGAAAGAATGGTGCCATTGTCCCTCAGGGCAGGAAGTGACTTCAAACCAAAGTAGCTGTTACTGGAAGCAGATATAGAAAGAAAAAAACATCATTTAAAACATTTCATGAAGAGTCCCTCTCTCTTTCTCACCCAGTGTTCCCAAACCTTGACTTCTATACTCTCACCTCAGAGAGGCTTTCTGTGAAACGATAGGGAGATAAGCATTTCCCTGTACTCACTGACACTGGTTGCATTTAGAGCCACTGTGTACAAGATGAGTCATACACATGATTGTCACTCAGGTGAAGGGTTATTCATTCAACCTTTTGAACTCGTTGGTTGACCTGTGTAGACCATTAAAAAGACAGTCATCCCTGTATTGTTAAAAGAAATGCATCACTGTACATTTTAATATTTCTATTTTTATATATATTTCTATGTTTTGTTTGTGTGGTTTAATGTTAATGCACTTACATCAGTGCATGACGTTTTGTTAGGTGAATAATGCATGTGTTTGTTTGTCTGTTTGCATTGACAGGCCTCTTCACATTGCTGTTGTCAAAGAGAATTACCAGTTGGTCAGCTGGCTTATTGAAATATATCGACGGGCACACAAAGACCTGGACATTTTCAATAACCTAAGACAGGTAAAGTATACAAACACACACCCACACCACACACCACCACACACACAACACAAACGCAAACTCTATTAGATATCAGGAACAATAACAATGAAAGATATTTGGAAGCATTTATTAATTCTAGTCAGTGGTTCTCAACCATGGAGCCCGGACCCAATAGGGGGCCTCAGCAAACGTGCAAGGGGGCCCCAGCATTACTTAAATGATTCAAATTAAAATATTATTTTGAATAACAATTAATATTAATAGTTAGTATAAAAAGTAGATATTTAAAATGTGGAAGTTGTCAAGAAGTTGATCAGATTTGCTAAGTTCTACATAGACTAATAAATGATTTCTATGTTTTAATGTTTTAACTTTAAAACAAAGTTGTAGAAAATAAGACCAATTGATGTATTGTGGAACAAAATGTGATTGATAACAATAGTATATATACCATAATGGTAAATTAAAAATATACATAAATAATTATTTTAGAATTAAATTAATTTAAAATTAAATGTTATTGTTGGTTCATTAACTAAAGTTAAGGAATCAAACCTTATTGTAAAGTGTTAACCTCTTTAAATAAGCCATAAAGTAGCTTTGAAATTTGTGTTGATCTACCTTGGTCTTTGCAGCAGGATGTAGCTCATTGTTAATGTTGGTGATTGTTGGATTAGAGGATTTAATGCACCAAGAACACCAGGCTAGTTAAACCTAAATTCTTGTCTCTGTGGCACATACAGTAGGTTGGTTAACTGTAATTTCCACACATGTGTTCTTAACTGTATGTGTTCGATACCTTTAGCTAAGGTTTGAGCAGAAGAGGAAATTACTCCTAGGGCACTGTTGTTCTCAGGCGATGCCACCGCACTGCGTGCGTTTATTTGAGCACTTTTAGAACTGCTGGCCTGCCCACTTGTGTGCTCACCACATGGTGACCACAACACACGCAACCTGTGTCCTCTGCCTCATCATTCTCCCATGTTTCAGCAACATAAATTGAGCGCACAGACCTTTCGGACTGTTCCCAGGCATTCACATCCTGTTCTTCTCCTTTTCTGGTTGTGTTAACCCATACTTCCACCAACCACATTATCAATTACCGCCATTGCATGTCTAGCCAGACCTCAAAAATCACCTCAAATTCATGTTTAGGTTTCACTTGACGTACAGATGCACTCTTTCACACACACAAACACGAGCGCTTGTACATTCACAGGCAGCCGGCAGTTACCAGAAGCTGCGCGTACATCTTAGCCACTGGCTGAAACTTGTTTCTATCAGATTGTTGAGGTTAACTTTTGTGTTATATCCTGTGTTCAATTCTTATTTCCCCAGAAATGTGAACTGCGCATTAGCATGACTTTGAAGCTTAGATGGAGTTTTGAGTAGCTTTTGTTGCAGCATTGCTTGAAAATTACTGTTTTGGTGTTTCAAAATCCGAGATTAGTGAGTAAATACAGTGAATGATGCAGTATTATAACAGCAAGTAGATACACATCTGACTAGTACAGTGCTGAGGAAAGTGTTACTACAGCTATCATTATTACTACCACTAGAATTTGTATGTGCCAGAATGACTTGTATCACAATGTCTCCGTTTCCACTTCTCACTCTTTTAAAAAATGATTGTGCTCCCACATGTTGGTCATGATCAAACACTGGGACTAACATTTGAAATGCACGTGAGAAAAAGCATGCTGTGTGTGTGTGCATGACAAATGTGTTTTTATGTGTTGCCTATTATCAGTCAAGCAAGATCACAGCTAATGAGTTGTTTGCTTGGCTGTAAGTAAATTCAGTTTACAGAAGTGTATGTTTTTATACTTGTATGAGTGTATGTGCAAACACATGTAAAACGGGTGCTGCATGCATCTGAACTTAAGTATCCTCATTCCGAGAAGTCACATGACCCCCCTCACACCCTGGGTTGTTTCTCAACATACCTTGTGTTGAGGTTTGCAGGGTATTAAAAGGGACTTTCCCTTGCGCTCGCTTGCTCTTTCTCACTCTTCTGCAGCCTATTAACATGCTTATCTTTTTTATCCTGAATTATAAAAAATGCTTTTACTGCAAGTTGGAGACCCATAGATCTTCACAGAAAGACTATACAATGGCCTAACAATGCCTAGCTATATTAGCATTCATAAAATACAAATTGTGCCTATTTACTTCCTTAATGCTTGTTCCTGGTTTTATTGTGATTTGTTGGTGCATGTTACTCCATAGAGAAAAAAATTATGGCTGATAATGCCTAAAACCAGCTGAGCACCAGCTTGGCCAGGCTTAAACCAGATAAGACCAGCAAACCATCTTATGCTGGTTTAAACTGGATTCAGCAAAACACATTTAGATCTGGTTCCATTCTGACATGCAAGACCCACTTTTCCTGATCCAAGCAATTCTCCATGGATAGTACAAAATACAATTTATTTAGCATTAAATTACCTCTTTAATTGTTCTTCTCATAAATTACATGGACATAAAATGGGTCTAATTTAAAGTGTGACAAATGCATAAAAACAACTACTCGTTGATCTTTTTGTTGCGTGCACTAATTATTTTTCCTGTATTTTCTTGTCCATTCATCAGTGCTAAATCATCCAGGCTTTAGTTTCAGTTCACTACAGTGTGTTTTTGGCTCATGCATCTATGTCATGAGTCTTCCCCTCAATCGCTTTCCTTATTCATCCAACATTCCACTCTTTTTCCCCCCTGTGTTTACACACAGGAATGTGAATCTGAGGACACACTGCAGGGGAGAGGAAAGGGATTTTCCCTCTCTGATCCATCTCTTCCCTTCATCGTTCCCTTTGCTCGATCATTTCTGGCTCCTCCTTTCCCTTTCTGTGTCTCTCTAATCCCTCCTTTTCCAAGCACTTACAGTTTCTCTTTAAACCTTTTTTGGTTGCAGGTTCATTGGTATTGTAAAATGAGAAAGGCAATATTACGCTAGAATTTCTCTCCATATTTTCTCAATGTAATGTGTTGTATTTCTTATACAACTTCCTGTTTCAGGGCTTGCCTAAAGAGGATGTAAGTGTGTTTTATCCATCGCTGTTCCTAAGTTAGATTTGTGGTTATACAATTGATCTGAGCACAAAGAAAAACCCATCAAATTTGATGTGTGGTAACATGTCTTCTAACACATACACACACCAGCAAGTGTGTGATGCTTGGTGAGTCAGACAGGATTCAGGGAAATAGGAGCCTTGTTTTCATAGGAAGGGAGGGCCAAAGGCATTGTGACACCAGAGGAATTTCTGTCTTCATTCTCGCTGTACTTTTTTTTTTCTCTACTGTGCCTTACTGGAACATCCTCCCTCAAGTGTCAAACCACCCCCCTCCGTGTGTTAGCCTAGAGCCAGCTTTACCTGCTAGCACATCTGAGCTGATGACAATCTATAGTGGGTATCATTAAAAACCACAAACCTCTTTATCTTTCAATCTTCTTCTGTCAACAGAACACATACATGACAGATTACTTGACTTAGTGTGCAGTATTAGCTTCCTATATTAGCAAAAATGCTAATATCCAATGTGTTTGTAGTGTACAACTGGATGCAAGATTAAAAATTTACCTTTTTCAAGTGCTGTGACCCATGTAGTGCTTTATTTTTTTCTTCCTTTGCCTGAGTTAAATGAAGGAGCTTCAAATAAACTAGTGCGGTGTGTTGCCGTTTTGACTCGGTTCATGTTTGTTAGGCTTGGTGTTTTACCTCTTTGACTTTATTATTTAACTGCTGTCAATAACACTAGTTCTTTCAATGTAAGATTTTACCTCAGGTGAAGGAAACAAAAATAAACTCGCCCATGATTGTTTTGACCAAGATTAACCAACTGTTCATTCACAAAACAGACACACAAACTTTGGCTCGTTACAGTTGTCAGTTAACGTATCTACTGTAAATTATGTGTGAAATTGAAATAAATTATATAATAATTGATATTTTTCGAATGTATCACTCTGTTAATGAATTTATAGCACACAGAGTCATAACCACCACAGACATTGTAATAATAGTCATGATAGTTTTGCGATAGAAATGTTAAACTACTAATAATCCAGTAACATTTTAAAGGTACATTTCACAGTTTTAAATTGAAATTATAGATAGTCATTCATGTGATTCATGCGTTTCAGAAATAAAGGACAAATCATGAAACATTCACAAATCCGTTTTTAGAATAGTATGATGAAAAGTGAACGTGCATATTTTAAACCAAAATATAATTTGCAGATAGTTCAAATGTATTACTTGAGAATACATTCTTGTTCTTTTCTTAAATCCCTTAAATATTTCATTCATTTAAATAAAAAGAACCATTACTGCCCCTAAAAAAAATAAACAATTTGGTCTCCCTCCAGTGTTCAAGTCATGGTTACGGCCTTGGTTGTACATGTTTGTTTGCGTCACTGCAGGGCTGTTTACAAATTTATCTAATTATTATCAGATCTATGGAACTGACCTTTAACCTGTTAGACAAGTTCCAGGTTAGCAGCTTATGGTTACAGGAATCCACACCAGGATGTGACTCAACCCATTAGCTCAAATACACCTGAACACCATATCAGACCTCCGAGTGGTAGATTTTTTAGATGCACTGCTCAAATATTGACATGCAATAGGAGTCGTGGGAGTTTTGAGTATGCAGTCTAAATATAATTGGGCCTTAAATATACTGTGGATTTGATTAACTGAATCAGTAAACTGTCTTTCTCTATCTCTCTCTCACTCTCTCAGACACCATTGCACTTGGCTATAATAACCCGTCAGCCTATTTTGGTGAAAGCTCTGCTGGATGCAGGCGCTGACCCTGGAGCTTTGGACCGTAACGGACAGAATGCGCTGCACTTGTGCTGCGAGCGCGGAGAGGCCGATTGCCTGTCTGTCATCCTCAGACACTACCCCCAAAACCCCTTGCCCCATCTGGAGATCAGGAACTATGAGGGTAAGTGCTGGACCTAGATCTACATGAGTTTATCTATATGTATTTTTGTGTGTGTGTAATTTTTTTGTAGCATAACAAAAAAAGGAAAAGGTTATTTCAGTTGTCTGTTGGCTTGCGTATAGATGTGCTGACACTAAAACTCTCTTGACTATGGTCCTGTTTAGTACAGCAATACGAACAAATACATAACCGTAAAATTAACATTTCTCTTGTCTGTGTCATTATGCAACACTTCTGAAAATTATACATCAGAAGGAAGAACTTTTTTTAATTCCACTGGGGGGCAGTAGACAGAAAAAGAGCTGCTGGTCATGGATTTTCCTGCATGAGTGTGTGATTATGTTTTGGAATATTTTTGTTTATCAGAAATGAGGGGTGTATATCGCCATCTAGCTTTATTTGTGGATTCTGACACAACAATTCCCTCTTGTAACAGTATAGTACTCAGATAACCTCTTCTAGACTGCTAAAGAAAAATGTTGATTAATTATGCTGAACTAAACAGTTTTATTATTTATTTAATTTTTATGTCAGTGTAGTCCTAAACAGTCCTTACAGTTGGTATTTGATTCATTCATGCATATGAAATGTAACGAGACATTTCCTGTTGTTGTTGTCACAATTCAAAAAGTCCCTAGAAACACAGTGAGGAGGCGTATTAGTGTTTTTGTGTATTTTACCAAATGAAACATGCCCAAACTTGTTTCAGTGGGTCATTCAGATTACAGCCTGGAGATGTTAATGTCTTATTTAAGGTCTGACGCCCCTTCACCTGGCTGTGCAGAATGGAGATAAAAAGTTGGCAAAAATCTTATTGAAGAGTGGAGCTGAAATCAATGCTGGGGTCAGTGAGTTTATCATCATTTCCACTACCTGTTTTGTTGTCTGATGTGATGTTATATTTTCCTTATGCATGAGTTATTGCATGAGGACATGAGTTGTGTATTATGATCTATAGTGTTTGCTGCACACGCTATTTGTTTATTGTGTCTCTTTTTACTCTTTTATCACAGGATAATAAGAGTGGTCGAAGTCCACTGGTTCATGCTGTAGAAAACAACTTTACTGACATGGTCATCTTTCTGATCGAGGTGCGTGTGCGTATATAAATATAAATTTGATGAGTCATCACTTGTTTCACAATCTGTTCCCTTCATTTTTATCTTGTACTTCTATGTTAGTGAGCACAGGGATGAACATGTAAAACTATGAGACTGAAATCTTTAACTATTAATCTTTATCACTCCGTTTTTATCCGTGTGTGGATTAGAACCAGTTATTAATGTTCACAATGTCTTTTTCTGTGTGCCGTGTCTTTCAGAGTGGGTGTGATGTGAACGCACAGTCTTATAGTGGGAATACAGCATTGCACAGTGCCTGTGGCAGAGGTCATCTAGAGATTGTCAGGGTCTTGCTGAAAAATGGAGCCGACAGTAGTCTGAAAAACAACCATAATGACACTGCCATCATGGTCGCAAAAAACAAAAAAGTAAGAACTAAAAGAATGGCATTAGTTTATTTGGAAACATACTGTACTGTATATTATTCAATTATTCAATCTTTCATTATAATAGTCAATAGATTCAGCAGAGTATATATAAAATGCAAACACTGCCAACAAGTGGTGATTCACAGAACTTTCATTGCTCAGTTTTATTGCATATTAATTACCAGTCAGACATCAACAAAGATGGATTATAGTTGTATGAAGCCCCATGAAGAGCCTTTCTTGTAAGAAACAAAAAAAAAATGTATTGCAACTTTATATTCCACAACTGTGTTTTAAAATCTCTGAGTTTTAACTTGGACATAATTACAACATTATAAATGAAATTATGCTTAAAGTGCTTTAACTTTAGAAACTTTAGCTTTATATTATTGTCGTATCTTTACTTCACATAATCAAATTCATCTCAAATTTAAGCCTTATTTCCTCTGTAAGTCCATTCACCATAACTTCATTAACTTTTCTAAACATGTATTTATGTGGTTTTGTCTTAAGGTATCTGATGTGCTGCGTGGGAGAGGCACTCGCAGCTGCACTGTGAAAACTAGCAGTAATGGTAAGCATCTCTCTGAAATTACAAGAGTGAATTTATTTCTAAACACCTTGTTTAAACGTTTTCACTCAAGTTTTGCTCTGCTGTTTAGGCTCTCTGTTCCCTGGCAGCTCCAACAATTCTCCCCGAATGACTCCCACTTACTTCACTTTCTCCCCACATTCTCCTGTGGCTCCAGTTTTACCCCGAAGTCAGTCAGCAGACAACATTTCAGAACATCAGTCACCGATGAACAGCAATGAAAAAACACTGCAAATGTTGCCACGGACACACCATAATGTAGCAGTGGACAACAGGGCAGGCTACGGAATGGCACTCCATCATTTCCCATATCTGTTACCTTCTGGGTACGACCAAATTAAGCCCACTGTCTCTTATATCCAGAGAAGGATGCTAATCGCAGATTGCCCACTTTACTATCCCACTGGTATTCAAACACCTCCATATTACTCAGATGCACAGATCATCTTACTCCCCAGTTTCCCCGTGCCGGTCACATATGGCTCTCCTTCACAGGGGTCCGTTAACTCATCACGTGCCATCCAGCGCACGCACGTACCAATCGACCTCGCTACTGTAGCGTAAACAGTGAAGAAAGAATTGTGAGTTGATAGTTGCTGCATGGTTTAGCAGCTGGTCATTTTAAAGAGAATTGTGTCCCCAAAAATGAAAATTCTATATTATTACTTATTTGGATAACTACCTGGTATGTGTGGTTTGAGCAGGTTGGACACATAACTCTGCAGGGCTCGGAATCGACGCTCCACGTGAATTGAGTTTGTACACCCCTGCTTTACCGGGAATAGATCCACCCAAAAATGCGAAAGTCTTTCATCCCTTACTTCGCCTCATGTTGTTCCAAACCTGTACGAGTTTTCTTCTGTGGAACATATTTTGATGAATGATGGTAACCAAACAGTTTTGGTAATCATTGACTTCCATTGTAAGATGGAATGACATGAGGGTTAATAAATTATGAATTTTGGGTGGATTATCAGCTTTAAGTGGGGGCAAGTGTTTTGAATATTATTTGTGGTTGGACAACACACTGACTGATTTATAGCATTTATTTGTATCTAAGCATTTTTCAAATATATGTTGATTCTGATATAGTTTTTTCCAAATCAATAATGTGTAAGTGTATATTTGTGTTACCAAGTGTTTTGCTATGTATGATTTTGTCATGTATTATAAAGGGCTATGATATTTATACTTCAATAGCAAGATAGCAGAATTATTATTATAATTTTTTTTTCTCTGTTTTCATTTGTGATTTTCTTCTTGTTTACCATCGAAACTGTGTGTTGGTCAGTGTGTTTATTGACATCGTTTTGGTTTTCCCATGTTCAGATTTTCCAGATATTAGTTATTCAAATTCATTTGACACACACACAAAAATCTTTAAGTGCATTCATGTTTACAAAAAAAAATGTCATTGTCACAAATTGCACTTCACATTTTGAGGCTCTCAAAAGGGTGTTATTATGGTACACACATGACAGCTGATATCAACCAAGTATAATGCCTATAGACACCAGGATAGGTTTTTCTAATGAATGCAGTGCCATTGTCAACTATTGTCAAAAATGCCATATACACAAAATCCCAAAATTGTGACTAAGTGCCACTTTTATTTTAGTGCGAGTCTTTGAATGGCAGCTTGAAATCAC
>JADLZN010001237.1:7213-45031 GCA_018155175.1 Sinocyclocheilus anophthalmus
TATGGTCCAGATGAGAAAAAAAAAAAAAGGAATATAGTTCCAGCCTGTGTCTTTACATTTCACTAGGTTAAAATAATATCTCAAGCTTTATGCTTGATTTATTTGTAACACATTAACCTCAAAACCTTTTTAGCTTTCTCTTTCTGCAAATTGTATGGTATAGCGATATGATGACAGCACTCAGAATACTATCAAACACTCCAACGCAGCTCCATTCTTCGAGGAAGATGGATAAAAAGGTGCACAGCAAACAAAAACCTCGAAAAATGATATGCGACTCACCAAATGCTGCCGAATGTAATGTGGTGTTTTGTTTCTTGTTCATGTTTTCATGTCTTTTATTTTGGAGTTTAATCATGGTCCCTGTTTGTGTCATGCTTCCCTTGCCCTCATGTATTCATGCCATTGGTTCTCTTGTTCATTGTGTCATGTTCTGATTGGTTGTCTTAGTCATGTGTCTTGTTTCCCATTGGTTTGTTCTTGTCTTGTGACCCTCTTGTTTGCTATAAGTAGCCATCATGTTCTCATAGTCTTCGTCGTTTATTGAAGTTATTTGGAGTTTGGATCACCTGTAAATAAACTGCACTTGGGTTCTCACTACGCTCGCCTTCAGTGGCTGATTCGTTACAGAATACACGACCTCCAAAAGATGAACCCAGCAGTTGTTCGCCTTCTGAGCCTTTGTCAGGGAAGTCGGACCATAGAGGACTAAGTGGAGGACTTTTGTGGTTTGTACTATTTAGTGGATTTTAATGACGTGGCACTCAAATACATTTTTTGTCATAGATTAAATGAGCCCATTTGCTCCCAGCTTCCTGCGAGAATATAGACTTTGCTCTGCGGTTGAGTGGATCTGCTTTCACTGTGGGTGTCATGGAGAAGGAACACGGCACTAAACCAGAGCCAGAGTCTGCTCACGTCACGTCTGTCAAGCCAGAGTCTTTTCACGTCGTGTCTGCCAAGCCACAGCCTGCTCACGTCATGCCTGCTATGCCAAAGCCTGCCCACGTCATGTCTGCCAAGCCACAGCCTTCTGACGTCACAACTGCTACATCAAAGCCTGCTAACGTCATGTCTGCTACGTCAGCCTGTTAACGTCATGCCTGCTATGCCAAAGCCTGCTCACATCATGTCTGCCAAGCCACAGCCTGCTCACGTCATGCCTGCTACTCCAGGACCTGCTCAAATCATGCCAGTTACGTCGAAGTTTACTCATGTCATGTCTACTAAATCAAAGCCTGATCACATCATGTCTGCCAAGCCAGAGTCTGCTATCGTCATGTCTGCTACTCCAGGGCCTGCTCACGTCATGCTGTCCACTCAAGAGATTCTTTACAATATGGCCGCCATTCAAGAGCTTCATCGCAAGATGGCCGCCACACAGGAGTCTCTTCACAAAATGGCCACCCTTCTAGAGTCTCGTCACGTCTCAGCTGATCTTCCAGAGTCTCGTCATGACATGGCTTCCATTTCAGAGACTGCTCACGCCACGCCTGAGTCCCCGGCCAAGATGGCCGCCACGCCTGAGCCTCTCCACGTCGCGACGATCCCCAAGTTATCCCCTAAGGATTTTTTTTGGGGGGGGGCTAGAGTATTCAAGAGGCCATTCAAGAACTCTCTGCTTGCTCCGTCACAGTCAAGTGGTCTGTCCATGTCTCTGCACCGCCATGGCTTCCTGCTCCGCCATGGCTCCCCTCTCTGCCTGCTCCGCCATGGCTCCCTGCTCTGCCTGTTCCGCTTCATGGGCCTGGCCCTCCCATCCCTCCCCCAGGTCCGCTTCCACTCCACCATCCTCCTGGACTTGTGGGGTTTTGGTTGTGTTTGTTTGGGCATCTGGAGCCGCCCTTAGAGGGGGGATATGTAATGTGGTGTTTTGGGTGTGTTTCTTGTCCCTGTTTGTGTCATGCTTCCCTTGCCCTCATGTATTCATTCCATTGGTTCCCCTGTTCATTGTGTCATTTTCTGATTGGTTGTCTTAATCATGTGTCCTGTCTCTCATTGGTTGATTCTTGTCATGTGACCCATAGTGTTTGCTATAAGTAGCCCTCATGTTCCCATAGTCTTCGTCGTGTACTGATGTTGTAACCCGCTGTCGGTGAGTATAGTCTGTTCATGCCTCGTCAAGTCTGTTCATGCCTAGTCAAGTCTGTTCATGCCTCATCAAGTCAAGTCTGTGGCTCTAGTCCGTGTATCTTGTTTGGAGTTTGGATCACCTGTAAATAAACTGTACTTGGGTTCTCACTACGCTCGCCCTCAGTGGATGATTCGTTACAGAATCACAGAGATGCCGATTCGCACGGGGACTATATTATCACAGGACCTCGGTGTTCGGTGTAATATGGTAGGTCTTTTGCGGGGGAATTTTTTACTTTACAAATTACAGACATGGCCGATTCGCACGGGATTAAGATCACAGAAAACCTCTGCAATTATTACAAATGACTGGAGGTCACAAGGTAATGCTAATCCTGTGCGAATAGGGCTTTAGGGGTAAAAGAAGTTTGAAATATGCAAACAATGATATACTGTTATCGAACATCCTGCTATCCTGCTGACATGCTATAACAGGAATATCTATGGCAAGCGCTCAGTCCACTTAATTATTTTCTACCTTCATATTTTCTTTGTTCCTTTGTAATAATAATTCATTTGACTGAGTGCTTGCCATTGATTGGCCATTGTCCTGTCCACTGTCGGTGCCCTGGCAGAAAGCGTTCATCCAAACGACTGCAGGCGGGCTCATCTGGGGCCGAGCATATCATGCTAAGCTCTTCAACAGCCATAATGAAGACACAAGAGAGCTGGCTGTCATCACTGGGATGTATGCCATTGGATTTCCCAGGTGAAAGGAACCCGGGCTCCTTCACGGAGGATGACCAGTCATCGCTTCAGAGGATATTAATGGCATAGAGTAATCAGCAGCATCCTCCTTAAATCCCCCAAAGGAGACCAAGTTGCTTGCTTTGGTCGAGGGCCCCTGTTCTTTAAGGGAGAAGAGCACCTGGCGATCATCTCACTGTGGGGAGAGTAAATCACGTGCTCTCGAGCCCGAATGCTCAGCCCTCTGACGCTGCTGTTTCTTCCTCTGAGGCTCCTGAGAGCAGAGAAATGGGAGACCCCTGGGGCGGGGCCGCTATCATGAAAGACGGTGATCCTCAAGGGAAGGAAGGCGAGACTCATGCTCTCGCAGTGAGAGCAGTCTGTCTCAACAAACACAATCTCAGCATGGGTGCGGCCCAGGCAAGTGGCGCACTCACTGTAACCATCCGAGGCATCCAGGGCCACCCTGCACAAGCCGCATTCATGGCACGACATTTTGAATCAAACATAGCAGGAAATTTGCTCATAATTTGATCTTTTGGGTTTGTTGGATAGCCGCAGCGGGGAACCGCTGAGGGAAGAGCATCTTTCTGCTGCCGGGGCACTTCTACAGCGAGTAGCAGGCTTCTTAGTTCTACTTCAGAGTACAGCAAGAAGATGATCTTCGCGCTAAAGGAGAAATATTCGAATTAATGGAATTCAGCTCTGATTTATATAGGCAGTCTGCCCACCTATTTTGGTGGGCTGAAATGCCTTTTTCATGCATTTGAATAGTAAAACATCTTCTAAGAACATAAATGTCAATGTAACAAGTCAGTGGTGTCACATTGTAGGATTGAGTACATTTGCTAAGGAAAAGAAGTTTAAAGTCTGTCAATAGATTGAAGATTATTCATAAATTTTAACCGGTTATTGATTCTGTCCTGATACTGCACAAGGACCCTTTAGGCAAGAGCAGGTTTTCTGTGATTTCTTTATGCTTAAGCATTTTTAATACACAACCTCACTTCCTGTTTGGGGTCTTCATGTTAAAATTCATCAATGTGTTACAGGGAAAAAGTTATGAAAATAAAAGTCAGATTTGAAGATCACCTGACCCAATGTTAGTGAACATTACTAAAACATGCTGGAAAATCTGGCTGGGTGAACACTGGTTATCAAGTTTATAAACAATGTTGTAAGAAGACAAAATTAGCAAAAAATTATGAATGATTACATCCCTTACTAAACAAAAATATATGGGAATATACAGTTTTTACCAATTAAATATGTTAGAAACGATGCATCATGATACAAATGCCAACCTGTATCAATGCATACTTTTTTATATCGATTCATCGCATCGTTAACTTTTATGCCGATGCGAATCAGTGAATCTTACCATCCCTGATATATACACACATTCACGGAATGAGTAGATTTCTGATTCCCAGCATGCTTTGCTTCTGACTGTTAGGAGAGTAAATGTTTAAATTAAATGTTATTTCATGTGTTTTTGCTCAATATTAATATAGGGGGAGATCTGTTAGGTTTTTAATGTTGCATTTTTTTGGAATTTAAAAGGCTTTCTGGCAATTCTGAGTTTTTGGGGTTACCGTTGTGCTGAAGAGTAGAGCCTGTGGTTAGGCTGACGATTGGCTGAACACCACAAGACAATATGATACTTAAAAAAGTAATTGCTGTGCACTCTTCAGCACAGTGAACGTCTCTTTGCTAAATACTTTAGGACATGCAGGTATGCTTGTGCTAATGTTGACTAGCTATATATGAAAGTATACATATATAATTCAATTTATTATAAAATCTAAGCTCTATATTATATATTTCTATATGTGTGTATACATTGCATGAGTAAATATATGTTCGATATATTTATACACATGCAGTACCATGTCTTATTATATGTACATCTATATGTCATGAAGTGTATTACTGAATATAAAATTACATATATTGTTATATATAGGTAAATATATTGTCACATATTTTTCACTATATGGAAAGCGGCAATTCCTTATGTGTTATTCAATATATTGCAATATAATAACACAATATAATACTAATTAGAGTTAAATCATTTAATATATTGATCATTCATACATAAGGAAATTTATTTTCTTTGTGTAAGGGTTAACCACTTCTGCACTCATGAAATGTTTCTCTGTGAGTCTGCTCTCACATCAGGATCTTGCTCAAGTCCACTATGATCCTGTTCTTCTAGAGCTCTGTTACCTGCAGGAACTGGATGTGCTCCTGTGTGTGTGAAAGATGCTCCAGCTCAGCGTCTCTCCTCCTCAGATCATTGATCTCCTGCTCCAGTCGCTCCAGTTGTTCTTCAGCTCGACTCACTGCAGCCTTTTCCTGAACTGTGATAAGCCGTATCAGCTCAGAGTGGCTTCTCTCAATGGAGTGGATGAGTTCAGTAAAGATCCTCTCACTGTCCTCCACTGCTGTCTGTGCAGAGCGCTGTTAGGACACACATCACAATCACACATGGCTTCAGTGGGACTGAAAGACAAGAGTCCTAACTGACACTGAGACAAACTTCTCATCTTCTCCAGACTCACCTTATGAGACTCCACAGCCTCTCTTAGCTGCTGAAGATCGTTTTGTTTTTTTTTTTTTTTTGGTTTTCCTCTCTCTGCTGGATTCTCTGCTGAAACTGCTTCTGCATCTCCTTCAACTGTGTCTGGAGGAAAAATGGTTAAATGTCACATAAAACTACTAATCACTAAATCATCAAGTGAACAGTTAATATGAATCCAGCATCTGTGAATTAGTGAGACCGAGGGGATGAAGATGTGGTACAGTAAGGATATGGGTTCAAGCATAAGTGTCAGCATTATTTTATCAGTGCCTAGTTTTATAGGGATAGTTTGTAGGCATAGGTGACATTAGACTAATTAGACAGTTACCTTCCCTCATACCTCCCCTGAGGGCTCTCACTGGAGCTCATCCAGGTAGTGGCCTTTTTCAGTCAACGGGCTCTAGTTGAGCCTCCTGTTTAGACCACACTAAGATTTTTGTCAGGTTGCCAGGCCTTTTCGTGCCTCACGATATCTTACCTTTGGTTCATGGAGCTCCTTTCTCAGGGTGTCTACAGATATGAAGTTAAATTTAAGACTTGTTAAGACCTTTTTAATACCACCTTATTTGAAATTTAAGACCAAGACAGTGATGGAAATACACATTATATTACATATATATATGTAATATTTAACGCATTTAAATGTAAAAAGAAAACAAAATATCATCGCTGTCAAAAATGCTATTTGTTATTACAATATACAGTGAACTTTTCATATCAACAGACAATATCCCATACAAAATATTCCCACAAAACAAAAGTGTCGCATCACCGAGATTTTAGGTGGTGTAAACAATTTATTCTGAAGCAATATTTTCATCAGTTTTCTGTCAGCTTTTGCATACTTAAATCTGCATGTTTTTAATATTTACCACAGGATGACATTTACCTTTATAAAGGCCAACTCGGGTGAGAATGAAGAAGGAGAGGGTTATAATGGAAATAACCAAAAAGACACGGAGGTTTCAGAGTAGTGGGGTAGAAATGTGAGGGGGAAAGGAAGTGGGTCTGGAGAGAGACACACACACAGGAGAGTGATCAAGGACAGAGCTGAAGAAGTGAGGGGGACAAAATGTTGGTGAGAAAGGGGCGAGAACAAACGAACAACGGGGGGGGGAAAAAGCAAACGACAAGTAAACGGAAAAATTAAATAGTGAGAAATGAAGAGTAGTAAATGGGATGAAGGGGAGAAGGGGGGAAACAAAACCAAGAAAAGGGGGAAAAGAGAGCTGGGAGAGACAAACTGCCTGGGGGCAAGAAAGTAACGGTCATGAAGGACGAGAAATTTCCGGCAAGACAAAAACCCAATACTAACGAGCAAGGCAGAACAAAACCACCAGCGGTGTGCGGGGGAGAGAGACGGCAACGGGATTAAGGGGGAGGGAAAACGAGGGGTGGTGGAGGCAATTATAAAAAGGGGGGGTGAACTGAGCAAACACACACTACAGGAAGTGGGGCCAATCAAGGTATAGCAACTCAACGCAACCTGGATTACGACTGTGAATGGTTAATCTGAAAGCAAGGGCACAATGAGCAAGCGGGGGGAAAAGTCAAATCCGCAAACATAGCGAGGGCAATAAAGGATGGTGTCGGATGGACGTAATATCTATCTAATACAGAGAACGACACAACAATTGAGGAAGGTGTGTGGACGCGCGTATGTGTTGTGCGGCTCATCAAATGCTATCTAGGGGTCACTGTACCACGCGATTATGTTGAGCTGTGCGGCAGGAAACAGTCTCGCACAGAGACAGGACAGCAAAGGCGCCAACAGCGCACGGGAGAGGAAAAGCACGAGCCAGGATCAAGGCGCTGTTGTAAGCTAGAAATGTATAAAAAGCGAGAAATCAGCGTCACGGTTGGGAGGCGGGTGAATATTTGGTCATACCAACTATCCCTCAAGCCTTGTTGGTTCAGTAAACTATGCATGAACCCAAATTTGATAAAGTAGTTCGGAGTATCATGGACAGCGAAGTCTGGTGTTCAACTGGTAATTCTGTATAGCCGGAAAAGTGCTCTACATGAGGACCACGAGTAAACTACGACATAGGGGAAAAAATACGCTTGATGTACGCGCCACTGGGTCGAAAAAGACGTACACAATTAAGAAAACTAATTGTTGTTGTGGTAATGTGACCCAACAAATGATTTAAGACCTGACGCGGTGAATCTAGAGTATTACAGCACTGTATTGGTCAGGGCGCCATTTTTCAGAAAACAAAATATCTAAAAGAGCTTTTAAATAAGAGGACCAGCGGCACCCTGCTTTCGCAAGAGCAAGAGAAAAGGAAAAGGAAGGACACGAGGAAAAAGAAAGCACAAGGAGGCAAAACGAGAAGAGCAAACCATCATCATCTGTGAAAAAGAGATAAGGTTATGAAAAATATCGTGAAGCCCGTCCTTGAGGAGGCTGCCTTGCCTGTGTGCCACGCCACTTGGTCAAGTGTGTTTTGTCTAATACTTATCCAAAGCCGTCGAGTACCCACGGCGTGTAGAGACAGCCTTTAGGGCACGATCGGGCCGTCCGCAGGTCCTTGGAGAGGGTAATTTATGTGAGCGGGGCTTGGTGTCAAACTGATGGTTAGATTAGTCTTAAACGTCCCCTCTTTTATGACAGAAGATAGTTGTGTAGCATGAAGTGGACTCTGCTCCACCGTAAAGATTGCCTTCTCATATAGCGCGTAGGACATTAAGCAGTTGATTAGAGCCATCCAGTGCGCACGCCCATGGTACCAGCACTACAGATATTGTGGCTGCCTTGTCACACCTCCAAGTGTAGCGCATCAGTCTACCGATTGTGAGCCCCCTAATATATCAACCCACAAAGCCCACCTGTAAACAACCGTCGTAAGTAGTGCACCGACAGACAAGGTCTGAGTTTTAGATCCTATAGTTTATGGGAGATACCCGTAGTCAACTAGAAAACGCTATATGTGAAGACATAACGTGCTAACCAGCGCCGAACGAACACAGGCCCTCGCTACAAAGACCCCGGGAAAGGAAGAACTCACACGTCAAGCACAGCAAATACCAGCGGAAAGGTCGCAGCTTACCACTGCGTGAGGCCTTGAGGCAGCACCTACTACACACACGGGTGCGCTTAATAACATGTTAATTAATGATGGCAAAGGACAAACCATCGGGTGTAGATAGAGAAATAATGCCAACAAGGAGATAGGAAAGGGAAAATACCGAAAGGCACAACAATCTGGTCCAGGCCAGGAATGAGTGTGTGGAGGACCACCGGAGTACCGGAGAGAGTAAGGGGAGAGAACTCATGCAGACCGTATTAATCACGGATGGCCTCATAGAGGACTAGATTGCAAAGATGATAGGAAGAAAATAGGCGTTAATAAAACCTATGAACGGAGGGCTGGATAAAGGGAATAAAAAAAGCAGAGGCGGAAATACCAGTGGCAGGCACCCAGGGGGTAAACAGGCAAACAAGAACAATAGACAAAAGAGTGTGAAGGGAAAGGGAGACATCGACATTCGCGCACACATAGAATGAACGAGTCACTAGAGAGATATGGATAGTGTGGGGGGGGTGGGGGGGGTGGGGCGAGCTCACACTAAACAAAGAGGTTACGAACGATTTTAACCCATCGGTTACCACAATAGCGGCTGGAGACCACTCAAGGACAAACAAAATTGCACGGGGATACCAATTGCCATAGCGACACACAATCATGAGCAAGCAAAACATAAAAGCACTAAAAAAAATGACAGAAGGAGGTGGGGTAAAACGAAAAGGGGGAAAAAAAAGAGAAGGGAGAGGGGGAGGCATAAGAAAAGGCAGGGGGTGTGCAAAAAAAGGGAAAAAAAAAAAAAGATAAGCAAATAAAAAAGAAACTAAAAATCGACAAGTGGAAAAAAAAACAGAAACAAACTAGCAGGGCAAAACAGTGTCAAGAACCGTGTGTAAAAAGAAGCGAGCAAAATGACGGAAAGTGAGGACGGGGACGGAAACCGTCTGGAGCGGGACAACGCGGACCCACACGACACACAGTTCGAAATAGAGTAGGGAGCTAGACGACGCAAAGAGGAGACAACCGGGACAAAGACCGACCAACTAAAAAACAGCGGCGAATCGGTCCGCTAGAGCTGATAGAACACGCAAACACAGAAAAAAAACCAAAAATAAAACGAGGGAAAGAATGACCGGAAAAAAATAAAGGAAAAACAAAAAGAAACAAAAACGGAAAAAAACACTGGTAAAAAACACAAAAAAAAAAACGGAGGAAAAACAAAAAGAAAAGGATATAATAACTAAAGACCAAGGGTGACTCAGTCGCGTGAGCCCGTAGGATCAGGCCATCTGCGCACATATAGACAGGGCTATCACTGGGCAAAGGGGGACCTATTCAAAAAAAGAAGTAAGCGCGTCACCGGTGCCGTTTCTCAAAAGGGGGGGGGAGGGGGCAGGCACGGGGAATAGGAGCACGAAGGGGGCTGGACATGTGGTTCCGACAATACAAAGGAAACCTTCCGATTCAACTCAGTGTGCAGCTCGGGTGTAACAGGTATCAGACCTGAGGGGGGGGGGGGGGGAACCTACCACCGGGCACAGACTGCAAACAGAAAGGGGAAAAAAGGCGGGGTGGGACTCCGGGGGGGAAAGCGGTAGCGGCACGGTGTGGGGGGGTGGGGAAAGGGGAAGAAAAAAAAAAAAAAAAAGATAAGGGGAGGGGGAGGAACGGAGTCTAAAAACCTTCTTCAGGACGCCTCCTACCATCTCTAAAACGAGTTATACCACGGGTGGTCTCGACCACCACACGGGAAATGGCAATACTAAACGATCACGGACCAGATCACCATTCATCTCCTCCAGACAGCTAAAAACGTGGAGCCGTCGGTGTTTGTGCCTGAAAACAACACACACCATAATACCTATGGGTTCCCTCGATAGTGATCTGATCTGAGACGACACACAGCCCTGTAACAACACTCACCTTGGGATACGGGCGAATGATATCGGCACTTTAAGGCCTTTTTAATAAACAGGGCAGAGTTTTTACCAAATTACATTTGTGTAACCAAAGGTGACTAATCCTAAGATATGGATTATGTTCCAAGTTTATTCTACTTACAGAATTGTGTAGCTGGTGCTAGTAGTACTAAAAGCTCGGTCATTAATATAGACACACACGAACAAATTAGTGACCCCAACACTATATTGTTCGTTTTTGCCCGGCCATTTGTTTTTCATGAGCTTAACTCAAAGTTCTAAGACAAGCGCGGCCTATTTGCACTCTCAAAATATTTCTAGTTGATTGCCAAAACAAATGATGGCCATAATAATGAGCGCGACACAATTAGAGGAGGGATCATGTCTAAAATCTGTGGTGTAGTTGACACGTTCGTCCTTTTGCCGAGATGGAAGTGCGCCCTCCACCTCACAGGTGTGGCAGAGCAAGATGCTGAATGCAGTATTAGCATGCATATTCACTGCACAAGAGTGTGCCTTAGTCACATGGCCATGCAGCGTGAACGCAGGCCACTAAACGGAATAAAAAGCCCTGGTGCAGATTTTCCTCTGCACAAATGTGCTCCACAGCGATGTCCTCGCAATGATTTGAGTATGAGCGTGACATTGAAGCATGCCTTGACACTGCAGAAATGTCCACCAGGGAGCTGTTCCCGTGAAGTGAAATGTTCATTCTCTACCATAGCCGGCTCCAAAGTCGTTTCAGAGAATTGGACAAGTACACCATTCCACGCGGTCCTCACAACCGAGACCATGTGAACCACACCAGCCCAGACCTCCACATCCAGCATCCTTCACCGTCCAAGAGGTCGTTCTGAATGACAAGCCACCCTGACAGGCGGGTTCTGCAACATCGGTGATGCTTAGAAGGGGTTTGCATAACCTAATAATTTCTGCACAAACTGTCAGAAACCTTCTCAGTGAAGCTCATCTGCATGCTCGTCGTTCTCATCGGGGTCTTGACCTGACTGCATTTCGTCGTCGTAACTGACTTGAGTGGGTAAATGCTCACATTTGATGGCATCTGGCACTTTGGAGAGGTTTCTCTTCACGGATGAAATCCCGTGTACAGGGCACTTCAATTCACTGTACAGGGCAGATGGCAGACCGCGTGTATGGCGTCGTTTGGGTGAGTGGTTTGCTGATGTCAACTTTGTGGATTGAGTGGCCCATGGTGGCGATGGGGTTATGGGTATGGGCAGGCGTATGTTATGGACGAACACAGGTGCATTTTATTGATGGCATTCTGAATGCACAGAGATACCATGACGAGACCCTGAGGCCCATTGTTGTGCCATTCAACCAAGACCATCACCTCATGTTGCAGCAAGATAATGCACGGCCCCATGTTGCAAGAATCAGTACACAATTCCTGGAAGCTGAAAACATCCAAGTTCTTGCATGGCCAGCATACTCACCGGACATGTCACCCCTTGAGCATGTTTGGATGCTCCTGACTCGGTCGTAACAACGCGTGTTCCAGTTTCCTTGCCCAATATCCAGCACTTGGCACAGCCATTGAGGAGTGGACCAACATTCCACAGGCTACAATTAACAACCTGATCAACTCTATGCGAAGTAGATGTGTTGCACTGCGTGAGGCAAATTGGTGGTCACACCAGATACTGACTGGTTTTCGGACCCCCCCGGACCCCCCAATAAAGTAAAACTGTACATTTTAGAGTGGCCTTTTATTGTGTCTAATCAGCATCTTGATATGCCACAATTGTGAGGTGGATGGATTATCTCGGCACTGTGTAAGTGCTCACTAACACAGATTTAGACAGATCTGTGAACAACATTTGAGAGAAATAGGCCTTTTGAGTACATAGAAAAAGTCTTAGATCTTTGAGTTCAGCTAATGAAAAATGGGGGCAAAAACAAAAAGTGTTGCGTTTATAATTTTGGGTTCATGTATGTGTTATGACTGTGCTAATTTAAGCGTTTGTATAAAGCATGTTTAAATGATTTAAATTGAAAAAATAATAGCACTGTTGCATACTAAAAGAGAATAAAGTATACTGTGTTATTACTGAGAAACAATACTGTTGTTTATTTTATTATTATTATTATTACATACAATATTATTTCTCAGTTTATACACTGTTAGGTGTGACCAGAATGCTCGATGGAATACGGACCGAACCGCGAACTTTACTAGAGCGTGGCCAAAAATTATGTCTGGCCTAGGAAAATGTATATATTTTTTTAATGCATATTGCGTAGTTGTACTTTTATCAAAAACAAGGGAGAACCAATTAAATATGAATAACTTATTATATTATTGTATTTAATGTATGCTTAATTTCCTGTGAGCCTTTTGTTTTCCTATGTATTTTTTTATCTTGAAGGATCATTCAAAGCAAATATTGAGAAATATCCTCACGGGACATCACTTTTGGCCACAACTGCATATAAGAAATTGATGTAGTATTACGAAAATGAAAAGCATTGCCTTCATTGCTGTTGGTTGAGATTTTTCTGCTGTCCCTTATGCATTCATTAACGAGAACACCTGCTCCACGGATGTAGACGTACCAGTTAGGCACAAAATAAACTCCATGGCTAGTTAGAAGACTCCAATGTGAGAGACTTGCCCACCATCAACATTTAAATTATATAATTATATTTCTATTCCAATACGCTGTTGAAATATAAACATTTAAACGATGGCTGTTATATCTCGTGTTCAAGACAGATTTATTAAAAAATACTGTACAATATGAGACATCACTAAAAAGTGAAATAAATATAATGAATAGTGCATTTAATAAAATGTTGCTCTGTAGACTTATTTTCTCTCTTATTTCTCCGCTAACTAACGAGTTATGGTCAATCAATGTCGTTCCTGAGTTAAATGTAATTAAGCTGTTACATTAACGTCTTTTAAGGGATAACATGAGATGCGATGCATTTCAGTAAGTTGTACTGTTTCTATAAACATACCTTCTATGTTCATTCATGTTTTTTGAAGCTATATTATATATATATATTATATATATATATTATATATATATATATAGATATTATAACTATGGGACTGTCCGCGTGACATTGTTCACCCTACCCTAAAGAACCAGTGTGCATCTGGAGGTTGGAAGTATTTTAAAATCACACTAAAATAATTGTTTTGTTTGTTTGTTTTTTTTAGATCAGGCAATGAGTGGTTGGAAGAGAGAAGCTAGGACTGTCTACAGAAAGTACACTTCAATTTAAGATCAACGTGTTTAGATTTAGATGCAAAACTTTTATTTGTCCACTGTCATGTTGTTTCAAACTCATTTTCTATTGCAGAACACATTCTGAATAATGTTTCTGTTTCCAGAATCCAACCCATTTATGTTGATTCATCAACAACTTTAAACCTCATTGGTTCTTGCGTATCACAAGATAAACATAGCTGATTGGGGTCCTGTGTACATGAACTGATCAAAGATTTATGTGTGAATATTGACCCCATTGACTTTCAATGTGTGGACAGATGAGACATTCTTCAAAATAACTTTTTCTGTGTTCCTCAGGAACAAAGAATGTCATGTGTTGAAACAACACGAGGGTAAGTAAATCATGAATCTTCATATTTTTCAGTGATACTACTGATCACTGATGATGTTCATACCTGTTTTTCTGTCCTCTGTGCTACAGCTGATACAGTGTTGTGGTTTTTATGTTCATCCATACACAGCACACAAATACATTTCTGATCAGTGCGACAGAAAACCTCAAGGAGCTTGTCATGTTTCTGGCAGATCATCTCTTGCAGTCGTCCAGTGGCTTCAGTCACTTTGTGTGGTTTACGTGAATGAAATTCCTCATGATGATCAAAATGAGTTTGACAGTAAGACTCTTGACAATTCAGACAGGACTTGATGGCTTTGTATTTTCTTCCAGTACAGACGTCACACTGCACATCTCCAGCTCCAGCGTAATAGTCGGCAGAAGGTTTAGTCATCTTCAGTTTCTCCACCACTTCAGCCAGAATGGTGTTTTTAGCTAAAGCAGGTCTTGGTCTGAAGATCTGTCTGCACTGAGGGCAGCTGTAGACTCTCTTCTGATCCTCCTGATCCCAGTGATCTGTAATACAGCTCTTACAGTAACTGTGTCCACACTGGATAGTCACTGGATCCTTCAGGAGATCCAGACACACTGCACACATGAACTCATTTTGATCCACTGAAATTCTGGCTTCTGCCATTTTACTGCAAGAATACAGAGACACAAACACACAACCGCTCGACTACACTTTAGTTTCGCTTTCCCTGAACTCATGAGATTCCTGTTTCCTGTTTCCTGCTTCTGTGTTTGAGTGACGCGTGTAAAACAGGCCAACCACTAGATGTCAGTCTCACACAGGCACCAAGAGAAAAATTACAGAGAAGCAAGAAAATGCCCTTAAAACTGCAATAATACTGTATCATAATTACTACATTTGTACTGCAAGATGGAAAACTGTTCAGATTTACAGTTTCTTAAATCTCTAGGAATGTTTTCACTTTGTTTATGATGAAATATTATATCTGGATCCTTTTTTTTTGTTTTGTCAAAAGCCCAGAATCATTCAAGTTTATAAATTAACTTAAAATGTGTGTCACTTCTTGTTAGGGATGGCTGACATGAAACTACAGTTTCGACGCAGTGTCGAGATCCCGAAGCGTAGATGTTTCGAAACACTGCTCCAAAGCGTGATTCAAAACACCCATGTCACGTGACAACGGCTAAATGAAGCTTCGTGTTTCGACTGACAGGCGGCAAAAAAAAAATATCACAATGTAATAAATGTGACACATTGTGGCTTGATTTGTTTTATTAATGTTCACTTCTTATGACCCAAATAACCTAATTATTCACAATGAGGAGCTTAAAGGTTACAAAACCAAGCTCATGTAGTTGTCAGACACGTGAAAAACTCAACACATTATTAAAAAAAACAAATCTATTTGCTCTTACAATGATGTGGACACACTTTATTGTTTGACATAAACAACATGTAGGTAATCATTCGTAAATCGTTGTCAAGGCAGAGCAACACATGCAAGTGACCACTAGGTGTCACAGTGGAGATGGGTGTCTGATTGTTTCGAAGCTTCGACAAAATTCAGCAAATTTGCTTCAACTGTTTCAGTGATTCATGAAGCCTCGCTCTGCCCATCACTACTTCTTGTTACTTACAATTAACAGGAGTAATAAAATGTTGCACTAAGACTCCACAAACCCAAATAGTCCATTGTGACGAGAGGGGCAGGACCGAGAGCCGTGGGAACCGAGCGAGGCCGGTGGAGTAAATGCTAATGCGCGACACCTGCGCCACTCACTGGTCTCAAGTCCCACGGAGGAGCGAGAGAAGTCCAGGCCTGGTCCTCTCTCATCACTCCTCCTTTTATCCTTCCAGAGCTCCTCCGTGGGACTCGCTCCGTTCCCACGGCTCTTGGCCCTGCCCTTCTCGTCACATCCATGAAGAGCCAAGTTGACCCATTACCTGCATAATGGTTCCTCTGAAAGGGGTGTCAAATACAGCAGTGAAACTCTTTGGTCAGTAAAATCATGAGATCAACCAGAGGTCGAAGAACAATATCAATCCATTTATCTTCAGTCTTTAAGTGACCTATTATGCCCCTTTTTACATATGTAATAAAAAAAAAAAAAAATAAGTCTCTGGGTCCCCAGAATGTGTCTGTGAAGTTTCAGCTCAAAATACTCCACAGATAATTTATTATATCATTTTGAAAATATCTGCGGGTTGTAATTTAAAGTGATGCCTTGTTACCCTCTTGTTACATGTAGTTACAGTATAAGTGTAACATTAAACAATTTTAGTTATGCTAATGTAACCGGAATGAGCTTGCTATGCCTTTAAGGGATAGGTGACGCGATAGGACAGGTGACGTTTAAAGTCTCGCGGGCTTCAATGAAATGGCGTTTGTTCTCGTTCTCCGCTTGATGAGCGAGTGTGTGTGTGGTTTGCTCTCCTGTATTGGCGCGTTGGAAGAATTGCTCGTGCGTGTGATTGCTGCTCTCGACAATTTAGCGATTATTTTCGTGCTGATGACCTGTTGATCCGAGAACGCGGTGTGCGTGTAACTCCGCGGGGTTTCAGCTACCTAATGTGAGTGCATGGCCAAATTCATTGACAAGTGAAATTGATATGAAATGCGGTGCCATAAATTTAGGATGTGTTATTTTAGGTTCGCTCTTGTGTTCATACTCTGCTGAGCTGCGAGTGTCCATTTGTACAGAATATACTGCATTGCAACCCACTTCTGCCTTTAGTGAGACTGTTATGTCCAGTCATCAAAGTGAGTCATAGCGCAATGTTGGAAGGTACGTGAGTATTTTGTTTGTTTTAAGGTGAAATATGGGGGTTTTATGTGCAATAAAAATGTCAATTGGTTTTAAATCCTCTCTCGGATTTAGCGGCCACCGTTTCTTTCCCACTAAAATTTGAGATTTGTTTAGTAGTTGTGGTGTTTGCTCTATATTTAGTTTATTTGGTTTTCATGGTATTATAACTTTTGTGATTTTATGATATTCATTTTGTTGTGAATTGTTTTATTGATTGGTGTACCACGGTATGGGAGGTCTTGTTTTTGGTTTGTGATTTTGTTTGTGTTTAGGTATGGTTTGAGTGGTTTTGAATAATTTTGGGTTTCTGTTTCCTCCCATGTGGTGTGTTATCCAGTTTATGATTCAAGGTTGATTCGCCTTATCTTGGGTATCATATATATCATTGGTTTTTACAATGTAATTTAATAGTTTAATTTAAGTTGGTTTACTTTATTTCAGTTTTGTATTTGCATTCTTTTTGGAACATTTCTGTCAACCTGGTTATTATTTTAATAAGATTATCCATGGAAAAGGATTATATCGGTTATTCTAATAAAGTATTAACCTTTTGTACTCTGGCTTCTAGTTCATTTATTTATCTGCCTGTGTAAAGAATATCATGTTAGGGTCCCTTTACCCTAGAAAGTAGGGTGGGGCCGTAGTAAATTTGGCCGGCTTTCCGAACTCCATATCTTTTGAGTCACATATTTGGCGTAGTCGGCAGGGTTACATAAACAGCCTGGTTCAAAGGGTTTTATTATTTAAAAGTGTGTATTTGTGTGGTGGAAGGAACGTGGTTGCCACGATTGAAGACTTCGGCACCTTGTCGTGAGTTGGTGATGCTTCATCGTTCAGTCTGCTGTTTTCTGGATTTTCTGATTTTTCTTTTTTTTTTTTTTTTTTCCCTTTTTTTTGCTGTGTGTGATTATTGTATTATGGAGGAACAACTCAAAGTTTTGGCCGAATTGGTACAACAATTGCAGGCGGATAACCAGCAACTAAGAGAAGAACTCTTTAGGAGGCCTGTTGATGTTGGTGGTGAGGAGGCACAAGCTGCTAGCCCCAGGCGTGATGTTGATGGCCGTCCATTTGTTAATACATCTGCATCTGAACGTTATGTTTATGTTCCACGTGAAAGAAAATGCCCCAGGTTCTCTGGGAAAAGGGCTATTGACTTGTTGACAATAGAAGATTGGGTCGAAGAAGTACGTAGGTCTTTGATAGTTCGTCTAGTCCCAGTGGCTGAGAAAGCTTTGTTTGTCTATGATCTTTTAGATGGAGAAGCTAAGGCTGAAGTAAAGTTTCGCCCCTCTTGTGATAGAGATGATCCTGAAAAAATCTTTACAGTCTTACTTGATATGTATGGTTGTTCTCAGTCTTTGGTTGGTTTACAGAAGCAGTTTTTCCAACGTCGCCAGCTGGAGGGAGAGTCGTTGCGCGAATACTCGCATGCCCTCATGGCTCTAATGGAGGCGATGAAACGTAAGAACTTGCCAGGTATTTGTAACCCAGACCACACACTACGGGACCAGTTTATTGAACATATGCGTGATAATACCCTTCGTAGGAGTTTAAACGACAGGTGCGGTTAAATGCCGAGATGTCATTTCTGGAGGTTCGTTCTGAAGCTATACGGTGGGCAGATGAGGGAGGAAATTCCGGTGTGAGACCTCGAGCTCATTCTTGTGCTGCAGATGTTCAGGTAGTGGGTACGTATAGATCTAATGCCCTCTCCCCTGAATTTTCTAATGAATTGGGTGAACTAAAAGATTGTCTCCATAAACAACAGGCGCAGCTAGATGCTATTTTGAAGCACTTGAGTATAAGTCCATCAAATACTGTAGGGGGTGTTATTGGCTCCCGTTCGGGGGCTGCCCGTTTTCAAGCCGATGGTAAGCCGATCTGCATGCGTTGCAATAAAGTCGGTCATATTGCAAGGTTTTGCAGATCTGACTTGGCAGGCATGCAAGTGAATTTGAGGGGAGGGGGAGGAACTGGCCAGGGACAGTTATCCCGGGTGCACAGTCAAACCGTTGCACAGGACACCTCAGTGCATCCGGGAAACTAGCACCCTCTGGTGCTGGGAGCCTGGCATCAGAGGGGGGTTTTCCTGGCTCTAAAGGGTTATTGGAAGAAGATTTGGCCCAACTTATTGGACAATGCCCTATAGTGGAAGTTTCTTTTGGGGGTGTGAAAACCGCTTGTTTACTGGACACTGGATCTATGGTGTCAATGGTCACTGAGAGTTTCTTTGAATCGGCATTTCCTATGTATATCAGGGAACGTTTGAAACCTTGTAGCTGGCTGCGGTTAAAGGCTGCTAATGGGGTGGAAGTTCCCTATTGTGGCTACTTGGAGCTAGAAGTTGAAGTTTTGGGTAAAATTCTCCCTAAAATGGGTATATTAATTATGAGAGATCCGCTAGATCCCCTCACACGGCAACAAAAGCTTGCGGTCCCAGGTCTTTTGGGCATGAATATTTTGAACTGTTGTTACCAAGAACTTTTCTGCCAATATGGAGAGAGTTTGTTTTCCTCCCTTACAGTTAAGCAAGCAGGGAGGGGTTGGAAACATGCCCTCTTAGAGTGCCAAACTTTAGCTCTCACTGCTGAATCAGGGTTATTGGGGAAAGCAGTTGTAAGAGCAGGATCGGCCATACGAGTGCCAGCGGGCTCCCTACAATGGGTTCCCACAACTGTTTGTCAAGGTATGGCTCGTGTCATTACTTCTGTGTTCTTGGAGCCCCCAATAGGTGAGGAAAGTGCATTACCTGCGAATATCCTTGTTTCAAAATGTCTTCTACCTGTAGAGCAGGGTGTAGTTTATGTCCCTGTAGTAAATCTGGGCGAGAAAGATCAATGGCTTAGGCCAAAATCCTTTCTAGGCCAGCTGTATAGGGTTGATCTGCAGTCAGTCTTGGATACTGAATTGGAGGAGAGAGTGGTTAGTCGGGGGTTTGTGAATTGTAATCAGGTTATGGAGGTAGGTAGTGGGCCATCGTTGGACCCTATTGAGGCATCATGGCCCTTGTTGTCTGCTGTACAGTCCAAACAGGCTAAGTGCCTTTTGACCCGTTTTAGCTCTGTGTTTAGCAAGAGTGAGGGGGACTTAGGTTGTACTCATCTAGTCCAACATGAGATACCAGTGTTAGATGATGCTCCTGTTCGTCAGCGGTATCGTCGGTTGCCCCCCTCTCAGTATGAGCAAGTCAAAACTCATATTAGTGAGCTGCTTGAACAGGGTATAGTCCGGTCTAGTTGTAGTCCCTACTCTTCGCCTATTGTAGTGGTACAAAAAAAGGATGGCAGTATACGTCTTTGCGTTGATTACCGCCAACTCAATGCTAAAACACGGAAAGATGCATACCCACTTCCAAGGATTGAGGAGTCAATCGATGCGCTAATAGGGGCTAAGTGGTTTTCTACTCTTGACTTGTCTAGTGGGTATAACCAAGTTCCAGTGGTTGAACGGGATAAAGAGAAGACCGCTTTCTGCACTCCTTTTGAATATAATCGTATGCCTTTCGGATTGTGCAATGCACCCGGTACTTTCCAGAGGCTCATGGAGAGGATTTTTGGTGATCAACGTTTCCAGTCCCTTTTATTATACTTGGATGACATTGTCATATTTTCTGGTTCCTTCGAACAACATCTTCAACGGTTGGAGATGGTCTTTGGGCGTCTTAAACAGAATAATTTGAAGTTGAAATTCCAAAAATGCCATTTTTTCCAAAAACAAGTTAGGTATCTTGGTCACATAATTTCCTCCCATGGAGTGTCCACCGACCCAGAGAAAATCAGTGCTGTAGCCAACTGGAAGCGACCCAGCAACCTTTTGGAGATGCGCTCCTTTTTGGGTTTTGCATCATACTACAGAAGGTTTGTAAAGGGGTTTGCTCGATATGCGGCACCTCTACACAGATTAGTGGGGGAGCTCCAAGGTAAGGGAAATAAGCGAGGTTCAGGCACTAATATTTTGTTGGAAGGACGATGGACGGAAGTTTTGGAGAATGCCTTTGTGGCTTTGAAGAGGTCACTGGTAGAGGCCCCAGTGTTAGGCTATGCTGATTTCTCTAAGCCATTTGTGTTAGAGATAGATGCTAGTCAGGTTGGTCTTGGTGCAGTATTGTCTCAAGAACAGGAGGGTCAGCGGAGGCCTATTGCTTATGCTAGTCGGGGCTTGCGCCCTACAGAAAGGAATATGTCAAACTACAGTTCAATGAAACTGGAGCTCTTGGCCCTTAAGTGGGCCATCTCCGAGAAGTTTCGGGAATATTTGCTGGGAGCTAAATTTGTGGTGTTTACAGACAACAACCCTTTGAGTTATCTGCAGACTGCAAAGTTGGCTGCTGTAGAGCAGCGTTGGGTGTCCGAGTTGGCTTTGTTTGATTTTGAGCTGAAATATCGCCCTGGTGCAGCCAATCGCAATGCGGATGCACTCTCCCGCCTTCCCGTAGATCTAGCTCCTAATAGTGTTGGGGAGGTTGTTTCTGGTATAACCTTGCCTCAGGTACTTTCATCAGTTCAGTGTTTAAGATCTGTTCCTAACTTTACCTTAACTTCAGAAATAGCAGCGGTGCCTTTCCGTGAGAAAGCAGACATGCAAGCTTTGCAGGCTGCAGATCTTCACATTGCTGCATTTTTGAAATATTGGCGAAGAGGAGTGGCCCCTACTCGTTTTGAAAGGGCTAAAGAGCCTAGGGAAGTACTGGAGCTGGTTCGCCAGTGGAAACGTGTTCGACAGAAAGATGGAGTTTTGTATAGGGAAGTTTTCCTGCCTCCAGGGAAGGTTAGAGTACTACAGGTTTTATTGCCTGGGGTCTTAAGGAAGGAAGTTTTGGAAGGTCTTCATGACCATCATGGTCATCAAGGTATAGAGAGGACAACCACTTTGGTGAGGGAGAGGTGTTTCTGGTCTAATCTGCGGCACGATGTTGAGCAATGGTGTATCAAATGTGAGCGCTGCGTGGTCTCCAAGGCTTTACGCCCCAAAGTTCGGACAACCATGGGGCATTTGATGGCATCAAGGCCCTTGGAAATTCTCGCTATCGATTTTACCCTTTTAGAACGGGCAAGAAATGGATGTGAGAATGTGCTTGTAGTTACCGACGTGTTTTCTAAGTTTACTCAAGCTTACCCAACTCGGGATCAAAAGGCTAGTACTGTGGTTCGTATCCTGACAGAGAGGTGGTTCTATGTTTATGGGGTGCCAAAACGTATCCATTCAGATCAGGGGCGAAATTTTGAAGGAGAATTGCTTAAGCAACTGTGCCACCTGTATGGGGTTCAGAAGAGTAGGACCACCGCATACCATCCTGAGGGAAATGGGCAGTGTGAAAGGTTTAATCGCACCTTGCACGATCTATTGCGTACTCTGCCCATTGAAAAGAAAAGGGTATGGCCACAGTTTTTACCACAATTACTCTTTGCCTATAATACCTCTGCCCATCAATCTACTGGCTATTCCCCTTATGAGCTTATGTTTGGCCAGAAGCCAAGGCTTCCTGTGGATGCCCTTTTAGGGATTGAGGAAGAGAGTATGCCGGCAACAGCTCAAGACTGGGTGGTGAGTCATCGGGACCATTTGGCCTTGGTGTATGTTAAGGCTAGGGAACAGTTGGGAGTGGCAGCAGCCCAGCGCGCACGCCATCATCCAGAGTCTGTGCCTATTTTGCCAGTAGGTACTCTAGTTCTGTGTAAGAATCATTTCCTAGGCCGGCATAAGATTCAAGATGTGTGGGGCTCTAAGGTGTATGAGGTAGTAGAATGCTTGGATGGGGTAGGCACCGTTTATAAGGTAAGACAACAAGACTCAGCGGTGCACGTGAAGAATGTTCACCGCTCGGATTTGCGAGAGCTTCCTAATGGGTATGTACCCTTGGATAAATGTGAAGTTGAGGCGATTTGTCCCCCAGCAGGATTCCTGCTGGAGTATGGTCATCAGAGGCAATTGGCTGAAGAGGAGGTAATGTCAGAGGAGGAGATTGTGGTTATACAGGTAGCCCAGGAGGGAGGTTCACCCGTAGCAGCAGTTAGGGAAGATTCGGGTGAGTGGGAGTTGGACCGGTGTTTAACCAAACAGATCAATGATCCTCTAGATTCCCAGTGTCCAGTGGAGCGGGTATCTGATTTTTTTGACTGTCCTGAACCAGTTCCTGGCCCCCACGATCGGTTAGAATGGGAATTAGAGCAGGAACAGTCCGAATTCTGTTAACGCCGGTCTGTTAGAATGAGGGCTGGTCTGCATTCAAATCCATTTAACCTTCCAAGGCCGGTGCGATCCCCAGAAGACCAAGTTCCCCCAAATTCAGCCTAAGCAAATTCCCTATATGTTCCTTTTAGACTTTGAGATTGGGATGGATATGATGGGCATAAGTCTTGTCACCGGGACGGTGACTTTTGAAAGAGGGGGTGGGTGTAACCGGAATGAGCTTGCTATGCCTTTAAGGGATAGGTGACGCGATAGGACAGGTGACGTTTAAAGTCTCGCGGGCTTCAATGAAATGGCGTTTGTTCTCGTTCTCCGCTTGATGAGCGAGTGTGTGTGTGGTTTGCTCTCCTGTATTGGCGCGTTGGAAGAATTGCTCGTGCGTGTGATTGCTGCTCTCGACAATTTAGCGATTATTTTCGTGCTGATGACCTGTTGATCCGAGAACGCGGTGTGCGTGTAACTCCGCGGGGTTTCAGCTACCTAATGTGAGTGCATGGCCAAATTCATTGACAAGTGAAATTGATATGAAATGCGGTGCCATAAATTTAGGATGTGTTATTTTAGGTTCGCTCTTGTGTTCATACTCTGCTGAGCTGCGAGTGTCCATTTGTACAGAGTATACTACATTGCAACCCACTTCTGCCTTTAGTGAGACTGTTATATCCAGTCATCAAAGTGAGTCATAGCGCAATGTTGGAAGGTACGTGAGTATTTTGGTTGTTTTAAGGTGAAATATGGGAGGTTTTATGTCTAATAAATGTCAACTGGTTTTAATTGCAGGTTTTAAATCCTCTCTCGGATTTAGCGGCCACCGTTTCTTTCCCACTAAAATTTGAGATTTGTTTAGTAGTTGTGGTGTTTGCTCTATATTTAGTTTATTTGGTTTTCATGGTATTATAACTTTTGTGATTTTATGATATTCATTTTGTTGTGAATTGTGTTTTATTGATTGGTGTACCACGGTATGGGAGGTCTTGTTTTTGGTTTGTGATTTTGTTTGTGTTTAGGTATGGTTTGAGTGGTTTTGAATAATTTTGGGTTTCTGTTTCCTCCCATGTGGTGTGTTATCCAGTTTATGATTCAAGGTTGATTCGCCTTATCTTGGGTATCATATATATCATTGGTTTTTACAATGTAATTTAATAGTTTAATTTAAGTTGGTTTACTTTATTTCAGTTTTGTATTTGCATTCTTTTTGGAACATTTCTGTCAACCTGGTTATTATTTTAATAATATTATCCATGGAAAAGGATTATATCGGTTATTCTAATAAAGTATTAACCTTTTGTACTCTGGCTTCTAGTTCATTTATTTGAACTACCTGTGTTAAAGATATCATTGTTAGGGTCCCTTATCCTAGTAAGTGGGGGTGGCGTAGTCAATTTGGCCGACATTCCTAACAGCCATATATTTGAGGTCACACTAAAATAGATTTGTTTCAAAGTTATTAACAATAAACTGTATTACATAGCTAAATACCAGGTCCAAAGACCTTAATTTAACAAAGAAATATATTTTTTATTTAACACAATTTAAACAGATCTTTTCCAAAGAACAGAATGCAGAAAAAACAAATTTGCAACAACTTATACAAAATAAAAAGAACAGTAAACACACACAAACAAATCATGTTCTAAATGTATTGTTAATAGGCATACGGTCAATTTTTCCTTTCAGCTGTGGGCAGGAGTCAATAATTTCTGAGATCTTTTGCACATGTACTTGCAAAGTTGTCCCTGCAGTATATGAGGGAGCAGAAAAGTCCTCCCCCTCTGATGCAGTTTTCACCTGTGATCACAATTAGAGACAAATACATTGCAAAAAAAAAACTGTTAATACATGTCAAGTTTGCATAATGTAAAGAAGTGTTGCACAAAGCTTATATTTAACCAAATATAAAAAATAAGGACTTCTGTGAGGACTCTGTGAAACAGCAATATTTCAAGGCAAATCTGTAAGAGTTGCCAACACTGTGATATGGTCAAGCAATAAATAATCAAATAACAAAGCACTACAAAACTTACACGGGTAACTGGAAAATAACAAACAAGAACTTAATAGTAAAACAAAATAGAGAATATGCAACAGTCAGTAGGTGACAGTCAACTCCACTCTGATGGGCTCCAACTCACCTTAACCCCTGGGTATACCCTGTACCTTACGAAAATGAAACATGTTTATACCATAGTTTTAAAAAAAACATTGTTACTATAGTTAAACCATGGGTACCACAAAACAGCCATGACTGTGCTACAAAAGTCTTCCTGGGTACACTTTTTATTCAGTAACGTTATGCCGGTTTTTTTTTTTTTTATATAATTCAATTTTTTTTATTGTTCAACAGTCAAAACTTTGTACGTGATGTATTCAATAATACACAGTATTCAATATTCACCTTTCCAAACAATTACATATTCAGCCACCAGTCACCATCAATGTAATAAAACAAAAGCACATGGAAATGTAACAGTTGTTAAGGAGTCCTGCTCATCACACCATTTTTATATGCTGCCAAAAATGATCCCATGTTTTTTTCATTTCTCCCTCACTCTGCAGTCTCCCCAACATGCACTCATATGATGCAATTTCAATCATCCCATCAATCCAATCTTTCAAATCTGGGGTTTTGGGGCATTTCCAATTGCGCAAGATCATCCTGGCAGCTGTGATACAACCAAACTTAATAAGGGTAAAAGCATTTTTTGCTATATTAGGTACAGCTGATTTATCTCCAAGAAGGCATAATTGTGGTTCCACAGGTAAAATATAGCCCAACCACTCTTCAAGTATTCTCAGAATTTTACGCCAGAATGGCTGAACTAAAGAACATTCCCAAATCATATGTAAATAAGTGCCCTCTTCTTCCTTACATTTCCAACAGATTATTTCCAGCTATCCCCATCCTGTAAAGTCTAGATGGTGTATAATAGTATCTATGTACTATTTTGTAATGAACGTTATGCAGTTTTGATTTATATGTTGTTTAATGCTTGAAAATAATGTTATTTGACATATACATACGCGATCGCTTGTTTCTGCTTCTTCTTCACTGTGTTTTAATCTGGGCATTGAGTACCCTTTCAGAAGATGCATAGTAGCAGATACGGTGTCCTTTGCTCTTTCTTTGAGATCTTTCTCCGGATTACTGGAATTTATTGCTTTATTGCAGGGTGTTTAATTTCATGTTCTGTTTTAGCAGGAAAACCATCCTTACACCAGGGAGAGATTGTTTCACAGGGTGAGATAAAGTATTAAAAAGTATTGGCTTATGGTCAGAAAAACAAGGATCTGTAATGTAAATCCAAAAGACAAAATCATGTCAAGTGTGTGGCCCTTTTCATGTGTAGTGCCAAACACAGACTGAGAAAGATTCAGTTTGATTTGTATGTTTCTACTTTTCATAACAATGTGTTTTATGCTTTGCGTCTTTTCTGATCCATGGTACAAACAATATCCTTACAGACTGTATAAGTACAAATGACTTTCTTTAGGTGCAGTTCTCCAGCTCAGTGACAATGAACTTTTGTTGAACCAACCACACAGGGTTGTTTTGTTGTTGTTGTTAACTTTAAGAAACTGTTAAGAAATATTTTTCAAGGTAGTGAGGCATACCCATTTTTGTGCTATTTCTCTTCTTCGCTGTTACAAGTTTGATGCAAAAGGGGAAAAACTACAGGAGCTTGCAGCATTTCACAATTTTGTATTTGTTTTAAATGTCTTTCTGGCCGATGTTTGGCTTTCACTTTAGGGTAAGTCTGGACTGGATTAATAAATGGAATAGTTTCTCTAGCCTGCAGCTCCTTATATAACATCATTTTTAACTAACCTTTTATGAGATAGGTCAATTAAAAAAAAAATATATATATGAATGTGTCATTACCTTTTTGAATATGAACAATTTTATGGAACTTCGTGGTAAGTTGATATCAAGATATACATTTATCCTCTGGTTTCACTAAGCCTAGTCCCAGACTAAAATGCATGTCTGGCCTACTTAAAATATGCCCGTGGCATTGATTTGTCTCAAGATGCTCACCAGTAAGGGAGTGGATTGGCCAATTCTAGAAGGCAGATGGCAAAAAAAAAAAACGGGCATAATTAAAAAAATAATTATGAAGTCCCTGTCCCAGAGTGTGTATGTGAAGTTTTAGCTCAAAATACCCAACAGATAATTTATTATTTCATTATGTAATGTCCCTTTTTGCCCGGAAGCAAAAACAAGCTATTTTTGTGTCTCTTTAAATGCAAATGATCTGCTGCTCCCCACCCCTTTCTGGAAGAAGGCGGAGTCTTTACAGCTTGTGACTTGGATTCTCTGCCAGCAACAAATAAAACATGTTTGTTTACTGATTTTCATTTCTATTGCATCATGTTATCATGAGATTGCAGTTCTTCATCATCATGATCTTTTTTTTTCGTTGCATGCATTGAAAAGCCTTGTCAGTTTAAACAGTGGAATGCAGGAAAAGCAATGCACAGGTACCAACACCGTTAAACATATTGACTGAAGTCATGCAAGATTATATTTCAATCTAAATGGGAAAAAAACAACTCTGAAGCAACAAAACGACAGCATGCTCAAGCTGAGGGATTGATTGCTTGTTCCATCAAACATCTTGTGGAACTGAATTGATCTGCATTCTGAAAAATAACATTTGAATAATGTTTCAGCATTGAATATTAACTCAATTGTTTTCTTAATTGATGTATGATTTTCAACAGAGAGCAGAGAGATGACAGTGACAAAGAGAAAAAGCCCAATACAACAGCAAAAGAGAAATCATACTAGAGTTCCTCTGTCCTGTAGGACACTACATCAGTCACATCCGTGACGTCAGTGGATCTGGATGGCTGGAATACAGTGACACCAGCATCAGAAGATCCAGCTGGTCAAAGGTGTTGAGTAACATCAGAAAGAAAAGCTGCATGCTCTTCTATGTGAAGAGAAAAACAGTAGCACAATACTAGTGCTCAACTAATGTTCAGAGCTCAGTTCATGTGTATTGAGAAACTGTTGTTTTGTAGGTTCAGTAACCTCTTGTTCAGACCAGCAGAACTCAAATCTGGTCTCAAATCATCCTTAGTTCACACTTAAGTAAATATGCAGCATTTGAGCTTTCTAGGTTTATTTGCTCTGGAAGGAAAGAGATGTGTGAAAATGTGTGAATGAATCAAGATATACTATTTGAATTTAACGTCAATACTGTTTTTTCCTTACGCCACATTCCAGACCATATCAGATTAAAATATGTTAAAATTCCCATTTCTGACCTCATTGTCAATCACATCATGTCACCAGAATGTGTGGCCGTGTCCAAACATAAACATTTCATATTCACAGGTCAGTTGATGCAAAGCAAAACCTCAGGCATAAAAACATCTTTTACAAACCCACTGCAAGTCTTTCTGAAAGAGTAATCTATTAAATGCAATTGACTTTATATTTAATGGCATTTGATTTGTTAATGTGTAATATGTTATTTTATTAATTTGCAGGACTAAACAGGCAAATAAGAGACTATTAACTACTACTCTTCCTTCTGCTTTTTTCCACTACATACTGTCATTAAAATTTATCAAACCTTAAACAACCGATCCAAATCAGGTCAAAATACATAGAACACTGATTTGGGAGGTCATTGTAATCAAATTGATTATTAGTTCACCACCACAAAATACAGAGGATGTTCCACTAGCATGTGCAGAAATGTTCACATGTAAGAACGAATTTGACAAAGCTTGCCCAAATAGAAACAGCTGCTCTTGAATATTGTTGTCTTTCTCTGTAACCCCTAGAGGGCAGAAGTGTCTCAGACATCAGGGCTGCGTTCAGCCCCGACAAAATGGTGCAAAACGTTTTTTAAACGGAAACGGTGGTGCGTTGAACACCCTGTTCTGATGACGCAAGAGTTGCAGTTATGGCAGCTGAGAAGGTTCTCCCAGTTGAAAAAAACAGCATATGCTGGTTAGGTATGTTTTGACCTCCTTTACTGGTTTATGCACCAGCAAAATGACCAGCATAAACCAGCAAAGGACCAGCTTAAACCAGCAAAGGACCAGCATAAACCAGCAAAAGACCAGTTTTAAAGCAAGAAAAGAAGAGTGGTCAACATCCGAAGGACTCAGCTTAAACCAGCAAAGGACCATCTTAAACCAGCAAAAGGACCAGCTTATACCAGCAAAAGGACCAGCTTAAACCAGCATCCCCGCGTCACAACATACCTAACCAGCATATGCTGTTTTTTTCAACAGGGCTTTGTGTTCTTTTTGAAGAGTTTCCGGAGCAAATGGCTTTCAGGACAAAACTGGCTTCCCTGGAGTCATTGGAGCAATCGATGGCCCACACATTCCCGTCCCAGCACCCACACTCCATAGAAACAGTTACATAAACAGGAAAGGACATGCACGTTTTTAACTCCAAGCAGTGTGTACATCACAGATGATGTTCCTGGATGTGTACACTGGTTGGCCGGGGTCTGTGTTTCGGAACTGCCCATTATATGGCCATCTCCAGGATGTAATGAGAAGTGCCTACCACCTGCTTGGAGACTCCGCATACCCACTCAACACATCTCTCATTACACCACAACATTGTTGACAACATTGGCATCCATTTCGTATTCAACATGGATGCTAATGTGAGGCCATTTTATGACATCACTGAGTGATTGAATTAAAACTTACAAATAAGATCCAATAATGTATAAGATTTTTTATAAAAGCATGAATATAACATTGTCTTTGATTAAACTGCACTCAACTCATCTGATGTGCTAAGTCATGTTGATGTGGCACAAAAACAATTGTACATGGAAAAGATTATCACCAGCAAAAGATGACACGATCAGGACCGGCTCCACACTGGGATCATCAGCCAGGAGGTCCTCCATTGATGAGAAAAAGACCCAGCTGCTGGCACCACTCCCAGTCTTCTTCTTACTGTCCACTATTGTTTTGTATCTAATAATAGAAACCCAGAAATAGCAAATGTCTTCAAGTGGCCCTACTCCCAAAATAATGCAAATGCCAGTATCAAAACAAACCTGTGCTATAACTGCCTGAACACATGCCTCTGCTCCAAAGTCATATCCTTTTGCCACACTTCTACTTTCCTTAATACAGGAGATTGAAGGAGTCTTCAGCCATTTGCTTTGTCAGAGAAATTAGAAGCAATGTTGCATTTTGCGTCCATGGCTTTGTATCTATAGCACACATTTAAATCGACAAGTCACAGAAAATATGTCAACGGAAAAATTGTGCTTAGGAATGAACTTAATGTACCTTTATGCATTTGTTGGGGGGTTGAGACTGGTGCCCACTTTGGAGCACAGGCAGGTGCTGGTCCAGCAACAGGCAAATTAAGTGGTGCAGGAGCCGGAGGCAATGCAGTGGTGCAGCGGGAATGTGTAGGCCTAGTGGAAGTTGACTAGGCCCATTCGATGCATGAGCCTGTTCCAAAGGGATTGCTGAAACAGAAATGGAAGCACACATCTTACCAAATTCAGACTGAAAACACATCTATTTAGACTTGCATACTACTGACGAATTTTTATTTCTTACTTTTATTTCTAGTTCTTACTTTTTTAATACCTTGTATTTTCTTTCTCATTTTTATGTAAAGCACTTGTATGAAATTTGGTATATACATAAACTTGCCTGCCTTGCAATAAAGCTAAAAATATAATGCTGTATTTTTATTATAAAACTCTTATGACAAATATGTCTTCTAAGAGTTCAATTGTTGCTATACCGGCTGCAGCGGAACATTTGAAACACTTACTTGGGACCCATTGTGTGAGCTGTCTCTTTAATACCGCGTGGTTTATATACATGTTGCTGCTGATTGGGCTGACATTTTTGACATGCACACCCACCAAACAAGAGAAAACGTATCTCAAACCCCGTTGCACACAGTTTCCAGGAAACATGTCGTTCAACTAAACCTGCTCCGGTTTGAGCTTGTAACGGCCCTTCTGTGCAAACAGTCTCCTACATTTAACTTTGTTTAATTTTCCTTTTAGCGTTTTTATTATTTACTGTTTCTACGTTTCTGTCTTTCCTGAGAAGTGTACTTCCCGGCGACCATGAAACAGTGGCAAAATGCCATATACAGTCAGGTTAAGGTGACTTAATATTTTTCCTTTTGTTATACTGGGATAAGTCATATTGGGATGTATGCTAAAATTGTTGGAAGTGGCACAGCCCTGCCTAGAAAATTTTCCACCAGCCACCACTGGGGCCATCTGGAGCACCGAGAGTTTTCCCGGTGGGCTGCTGTATAATGTGGGCCGGCCCATCGCGTAAATATAGAGAATTAATGAATTATAGGCTAGTAAAGGTACGTAGCCTATAGCCTTCCATCGGCCCACTTCAATTAAACATTCTAATTATTTTAGCACGCAGCGGCTCAAAAGCGCTCGTCAATCAAATCGAAGAAGGCGGGATTTACTGTTCACAGACGCTGAGCTGTGCGGCATTTGAATGCGAGCTGAGGTAAGATGTAAGCAGCTGAATAGCGAGACAATTCAGCAATATTTGCCAACTGTTTACGATTAAAAAAAAAGTTAAACGACAGAAATTAATTTTCTGGGATACAAACTGCTACTGGCATTTTCGAATTTCTTAATGCCATTTATGTTATTCGTCACAAGATAAGAGTGAATGTTTGTAAACCTATATCCAGGCTTTCTTCTGTAATTTCAAGTGTCTAAGAAAATGTTTTAAAAATCTGTAAAATATCATTCTCAAACTTACTCTAGAACATTGTAAATCTGAAGACTTAGTAACAACCGTCAAGTGCCGTGATTAGGAATTATAGCCTAATAAAAAATATAATTTGCTAGCCTGTTTCACTTGCATCACACACTGGTAGTCAAATGTTTAAAATAATAAATACTTTTTATTTATTCATTTATGTTTTGAAACAAGGCTGAATTTATTTGATCAAATACAGTACAATGTAATACTATGAAATATTACACTTAAAATAGTGGTTTTCTATTAAACATATTTTAAAATGTAATTTGTTCCTGTGATTTCAAAGCTGATTTTTTAGCATCATTACTCCAGTCTTCAGTGTCACATGATCCTTCAGAAATCATTCTAATTGCCTAATTTGACCTCTAATTATTATGCCGTATGATTGTGATCAATTATTACTAATGGTCCTTATTATTATCAATTCTGAAAACGTAATATTTTTTATTTTTTCAATTTTTTGGGGCTTATTATTTTGTGATACTGTGAATTAGCCTACTTAATTGTTTCAGGATTATTTGATAAATCAAGTTCAAGAAACAGCATTTATTTTTGAAATATAATAATTTGTGATCATAGAAATATATCTTTACTGTCATTAAAAGGTTACCCTTTACAAGATTTACAATAAGTCTCTGATTCCCCAAGAGTGTGTATGTGAGTTTTAGCTCAAATACCTAACAGATAATGTTTATAGCTTGTTGAAATGTTTATTTGAGGTATGCAACAAAACACGCTGTATTTTGTGTTTGTCCCTTTAGGCCCTGTCCCAAATGGAACACTTGTGTGCACTTTCGGTCTTGCGAACTTACAATGCCCGCCGCGTGCGCATGTCCGTTAAGTCCATGAGACCGTAGGGTGTCCCATACATAATTTTAGCGTTCAAAAGGGTGCTCGCGAGCGCCCCCTTTGCGGCCGTTAAGCGCCCTCAATCCGCACTTCTGCTGAGCCCGCACCGGGGCGAGCTCCATTGCTTTCATATGCAATTTTAACTCCCAGATTCCTATTCACTATCATTCTAGTAGCACGTGAAGGCAGCATCAGTGAAAACAGACAGACAATGGTAGCTTTAGCAACATTAGCCTTACAAAGTGCCAAAAAGCTCTTTCAGAAAGGCAATTTGGAAAACAAACGCGTGATACTTACTTCTTCTGTAGGTTTAGCTGGATCACGAACAACTGGCACTGACCCTCATTCACAAAGCAGTCCGGTGTAAAATGATTCGAGCAGACTTAAACAAATCCGGTAGAGTTGAGGGAGCATTTTCTTCGAAAACAAAATGAATCCACCTCGTCTTCAGCGGCTCAGATTTCGGGAGTAAATGGAGAGACATCCTGCTACAGAACACCTAATATGCTTGGGAGACATTCTTGTCAGTGCAGCAATGGCGGACTATGTACAACTCGCTGTGAACTCGCTCAGGGTGGTTCTATGTTAAAACAGCAGTGTCTGTCAACATTCGTGGGCTGGGCCTGTAGCTAATGTGACGTCACATTAGCACCAATGCTGAAAACAAGCCATTGGGAGACACTACTTATTATTTATGGGGATTTAAAAAAAAAAGGAGTGGGTGGAATTTTATCATTATAGGGTAGTTGTGTACACACACTGCCAACACACATTTATGTCCTAACACCTTGCAAAAGTGAATTTTGCATAATAGGTCCCCTTTAAATTAATTTAATGCAACATTGTTAAATAAAAGTATGGCTATGCTATTAACCTTACCCTGGACTGAATGGTAATGTATCATATTTTTCACAAAAATATTGAACAGCACAACTGTTTTCAACATTGATAATAATCAGAAATGTTTCTTGAGCAGCAAATCAGCATATTAGAATGATTTCTGAAGGACCAGTAGAAATGCACCATTAAACCTGTGCACATTCTGCACTACATTCCAAGTCTTCTGTGTAAAAATTCTTCTAAATTATTCACTATTGGTCATATACACCAGGATAGACAAATTATAATGTAAAGAAGCATGCCAGTCATTCATTAATGTTAATGATATAAGAATTCCAATAAAAAAATAATAGATGCCATTTTTATTTCTGTATTGTGTTATTTTTATGTTAGTAAGAGGTGTTAAAAAATGCTCTGTGCATAATGAGTTGGTGGGTTTGGTGTGGTGTGTTGCAGAGATCGGGTGTGGGCCGCTCTGTGCCAGAAAGTCCAGGGCCACTTTTTAGCCCCAGTCCGCCCCTGGACTGGCCAATAGGGGGTGCCACGACAAGCAAACGTGTGAAAATGCTCATAACTCCTGAACCGTTTGTCGTACTTGATTGTCTAATTTCATTGTAATCCTTGGCTCAAGACGAGCAAAATGGCTAACTCCGATTTCATTCCCGCCAAATTCAAAAGTGGGCGAGGCCACTTTTACTAAAATGGCTGTATCTCTTGAACGAAATGAGGTATTTTCACCAAACTTGGTACACATTTGTATCTTAATCTGAGGACACGTGAAAAAAATTGGCAGAGTTTGGCCACTTGGTGAAAAAAAAAAACTACGTAACTACGCAAGTCTGATTAACTTGAAAATTGGCATGACGTATCTTTGTCCAAAGTGTCACGACTGCTTATGATGACATTCACATGTCTTAAAAAACTTGGCCACCATCAGCCAATGAATTTTGAGCCATGGTTATCGGAGGCAAATCGGAACAAAACTTGCTGGGCTAGTCTGAATCATGCCCCTAAAGGTCTGTGAAAAATTTGAAAGAAATCGGCACATTATTCATTTCATGTTAATTCTAAACAACTTTGCCTCAAGAACCACTGCTTTCAATCAAACTGTGTTAAATACGTATTCGAGATTATAATGTGGCACAGAAGTAGGCTTTTTAAATAATTACAGCAAAACCTGAACATGGTATAATAAAGAGGAGACTTACAGTAAGCATTTTGTTAACTTTATTTTATTCTAACCCAGTGTTGGCAAAAGTTCCAGTACTTGGGTACCAAGTTGATACTGAAATTGTAAAAACATAACAATAGTTTTTGTTCAGTGTGCGATCATTATTGTATTATGAAACACAACATCAACAAAAAGAAGCCAAACAAACATGGTCTCACATTCTGCATGACTTTTCATATGTATCTGTAAGTGTGATAGCAAATCTAAATGTTTTATTTCACTGATCACAATTAAATCACCTTCCTCCAGAGAGAATGCATAGATGATTTTTAAAGTTGCCCCTTTTCGTAAACCTCTTGTCACACTCAGAACCTGGCTATTTCTTTCCAGAATGTGTTCGCAAATGAAGTTTCAGGTCTTTTTTATATATGAATCTCCTGTTACACTGAAGACACAGGAAAGGCTTCTCTCCAGCATGATTCCTCATGTGAGACTGAAGGACTATTTTCTTACTGAAACTCTTTCCACACTGATTGCATGTGTAAGGCTTCTCTCCAGGGTGAATCCTCATGTGATTCCTAAGGTTTAGTTCTGATTTGAAGCTCTTTCCACACTGATTGCATGTGTAAGGCTTCTCTCCAGTGTGAATCCTCATGTGATTCCTAAGGTTTAGTTCTGATTTGAAGCTCTTTCCACACTGATTGCATGTGTAAGGCTTCTCTTCAGTGTGAATCCTCATGTGATTCCTAAGGTTTAGTTCCGATGTGAAGCTCTTTCCACACTGATTGCAAGTGTAAGGCTGCCTCGTCGTGTGGATCCTCATGTGATTCCTAAGGTTTAGTTCTGATGTGAAGCTCTTTCCACAGTTTGCATGTGTAAGGCTTCTCTTCAGTGTGAATCCTCATGTGATTCCTAAGGTTTAGTTCTGATTTGAAGCTCTTTCCACACTGAGAGCAGGTGTAAGGCTTCTCTCCAGAGTGAACTCATGTGATCCCCAAGGTTTAGTTCTGCTTTGAAGCTCTTTCCACACTGATTGCAAGTGTAAGGCTTCTCTCCAATGTGAATCCTCATGTGATTCCTAAGGTTTAGTTCTGATGTGAAGCTCTTTCCACACTGATTGCATGTGTAAGGCTTCTCTCCAGTGTGAATCCTCATGTGATTTCTAAGGTTTTTAGTTCGAGTAAGGCTTCTTTCCACACTGAGTGCAAGTGTAAGGCTTCTCTCCAGAGTGAATCCTCATGTGGATTTCTAAGTTAGTCCGATGTGAAGCGTCTTTCCACCCACTGTGATTGTGTGTGTAAGGCTTCTCTCCAGGGTGAATTCTCATGTGATTCCTAAGGTTTAGTTCTGATGTGAAGCTATTTCCACACTGATTGCATGTGTAAGGCTTCTCTCCAGGGTGAACTCTCATGTGATTCCTAAGGTTTATTTCTGATTTGAAACTCTTTTTACACTGATTGCAGATGTAAGGCTTATTTTCAGTGTGAATCCTCATGTGATTACTAAGGTTTAGTTTTGATTTGAAGCTCTTTTCACACTGATTGCATGTGTAAGGCTTCTCTCCAGTGTGATTCTCATTATCCCCAAGTTTAGTTCTGATTGAAGCTCTTTCCACACTGAGAGTCAGGTGTAAAGCTCTTTTCAGTGTGAATCCCATGTTATCCCCAAGTTTATTTCTAGTTGAAGGCTCTTTCTACCTGATTGCATGTGTAAGGCTCTCCTTCATGTGAACCTCATAGTAGATTCCTAAAGGTTTAGTTTCCGATGTGAATCTCTGTCACGAGCAAGCAGTGTAAGGCTTCTCTCCAGGTGAACCTCATGTGATCCCAAGGTTGTTCTGATTTGAGCTCTTCCCACACGGAGTCATGTGTATGGGCTCTCTCCAGTGTGAATCCTCATGTGATTTCTAAGGTTTAGTTCCGATGTGAAGCTCTTTCCACACTGATTGCAAGTGTAAGGCTTCTCTCCAGTGTGAATCCTCATGTGATTCCTAAGGTTTAGTTCTGATTTGAAGCTCTTTCCACACTGATTGCATGTGTAAGGCTTCTCGTCAGTGTGATTCCTAAGGTTTAGTTCCGATGTGAAGCTCTTTCCACACTGATTGCAGGTGTAAGGCTTCTCTCCAGTGTGAATTCTCATGTGATCCCCAAGGTTTAGTTCTGATTTGAAGCTCTTTCCACACTGAGAGCAGGTGTAAGGCTTCTCTCCAGGGTGAACTCTCATGTGATTCCTAAGGTTTATTTCTGATTTGAAGCTCTTTCTACACTGATTGCAGATGTAAGGCTTATTTTCAGTGTGAATCCTCATGTGATTCCTAAGGTTTAGTTCTGATTTGAAGCTCTTTCCACACTGATTGCATGTGTAAGGCTTCTCTCCAGTGTGAATCCTCATGTGATTTCTAAGGTTTAGTTCCGATGTGAAGCTCTTTCCACACTGATTGCAAGTGTAAGGCTTCTCTCCAGTGTGAATCCTCATGTGATTCCTAAGGTTTAGTTCTGATGTGAAGCTCTTTCCACACTGTTTGCATGTGTAAGGCTTCTCTCCAGTGTCTCCGCATGTGATCCCCAAGGTTTATTCTGATTTGGACAGCTTCCAAACGGAGAGCAGGTGTAAGGCTCTCTCCAGGACATTGAACCTCTCATTGAATATACTAAAGGTTTATTTTCTGGTAGTTGAAACATCTTCCACTGGATTAGCTCTCCCTGAAATCTTAAAAAGATAAACATTTTTATCAGTGTCTGACATCCCATGTGATCCTAAGTTTAAATGCAGAGTTGAAGCTCTTTCCACACTGATTGCATGTGTAAGGCTTCTCTCCAGTGGAATCCTCATGTGATTCCTAAGTTTATCTGATTTGAAGCTCTTTCTTCCACACTGAGACAGTGTAAGCTTCCTCTCCAGGGTGAACTCTCATTGGATCCCCAAGGGGTTTAATTTTCTGAGTTGAAGCTCTTTCCACACTGAGGGCAGATGAATGGTTTCTCTTCAGTGTGAATCCTCATGTGATTCCTAAGGTTTAGTTCTGATTTGAAGCTCTTTCCACACTGAGAGCAGGTGTAAGGCTTCTCTCCAGTGTGAATCCTCATGTGATCCCCAAGGCTTGGTTCTGATGTGAAGCTCTTTCCACACTGAGAGCATGTGTAAGGCTTCTCTCCAGGGTGAACTCTCATGTGATCCCCAAGGTTTATTTCTGATTTGAAGCTCTTTCTACACTGATTGCATGTGTAAGGCTTCTCTCCAGTGTGAACACTCATCTGAACTTTAAGGTTTCTAGTT